>VZTX01020259.1:97500-198695 GCA_013400915.1 Pardalotus punctatus | reverse complement strand
CTGCAAGGGCAGTTCTGCAGGCTCAGGGTGTCTCCCGTCAGGGTAAGGTTTCCATACTGACCACTGCCCACCTGGCTGGCTACATGAAGGTCATGAGAGTGGAAATTAATGACTAATGAGGTCGTGCAGCAGCCGGCAAGGAAACAGGAATGCAAGGTGCAGAAGGTGGAGTGGTGGGAATGAGATTATTCTTCGGTTATTTAGAGGAAAACGCAATAAAACACATCCTAATTGTGCTTTTTCTTGGCAAAGGAACCTCACAGGCATCAGCTGTAAATACAGAAAATGGAGATGGTTGACAAGACACTTTATAAAGACTTCAATCTTGTGTCTTGGTTTGATTTCTGTTAAGCAGAGGGGAAATCGTTAAACTACTGTTGATGAGAAACTGTTTCCAAACAAATCTAAGGAATCATAAATTCTTTAGGTGATCCCTTTTCCCTTCAGTGATTGTTTGCTTTATTAAATTGTGTTTTATTTATGAATTCATGAATGGCAAGCAGGTAACGGCACCTATAGTTTAGGCTACTTCACCTTTCCTAATAGGAGGCTTTGCAGTTGTTTTAATTTTGGATAAGCAGATTTTGCGTTAGGATGAATTTTAGCCAAAAAAAAATCTCAGAATAAAGGCTGCATTTTTATCTGTTTTTAAAAAATAATTTGCAGTCAATCGTCCTGTATTTACCTTAATTAGAACTTTTTAAACTACCATTTGATTACTATTTAGTTCATCTAGGATTTGGCACAGATGCTTGAGATTTGGCAGAACAGCCATATAGGCTACAGCAGTTCTTAGAAGTTTCTGAAAGGCTTCATTGTTTTTTTGGCAGACACAGACTAGGGATTTTCTCTTTATTCTTCCCAGCCTCTGTGGCTCTAGAAATAAGAACCAAGAGTAGAGTGACATTTTTTCCTATTCCTTCTTATTCCTTTGATTGGAAGAAATGGTGTATGGACAATAAGGGTGACCTTGGGAAAACATTTGAACTGGAATAAAGAAAAGAAGGAATTGGCATGAGGAAGTACTGGTGATGAGGTGGGGTTGAGAGTGCAGAGGATGGAAATGGAAATAAAAATGTCGAGAAATTACACGAGACTTTCCTGGTAGAAGGGGAGGTGTGTTCCCCTCAGAGACAGGGAGGTCCAGAGTATCTGATTTTCCCTGGACAAAGGCAGTGGTTGAAATGGAGTCTGATAGCACAGAGGTGACACTGGGGTCACAGTTTGCTGAGGACCCATCAGAGCTGGTGTGTTTATGGAGGATGGAGGCACCAGGGTGGTTTTGTGAGTGTTTTTAGAGTTGGGGGGAGCAGCATTGCCAGTGTGAATGATGAAATTCTTATCTTCCAAAGAATTTTGATGTATTTCACACAAATTCTACAAAGGGGACCATGAAACAGAGCTTCTGCTATATGGCATTATTAACAATGGTCTTGGTGTAGTTCAGACCAAAGAAAAGTGTGATCTCAGGCTGCTCTAAAAGTGCTGGGCTATGACCAAAAATTAGTTGGTTAATCAAATAAAAAGGAATCTTGGAGTTTTCATGGTTTGCATGACAAGCAGGTAATGTATTTAAATAGCTATAGATGCATTTATGTATATGGCAGGAGACAGCTGGCAACATCAGTGAAGCATGCAAATAAGATCAAATGAACAGTGTATAAAAAAAAGATTTAACTACCTTTTTAAGGAACATCATTGAAAAATTACAATTAGTATTAAAATTAATTGGATTTTAAAACTTATCTGTGGGTTATAATCCCTTGATGTTTCTTTTTTCTAGTGAAACCCTTTGAATTCCCGGAAGATAAAGATAAAAATGATTATTAGAGGATTTATCTGTATGTGATATAGAAAAATGTAAAAAATCAAAATGGAAAGCAACTGTTGCAAGTACCAGAAAATTATGCTATTAATTTAAGTGTCATCAGAGCACAAAAGATCACATTTCAGGACTGTGTGAAAATTATTAAAATACTGGAAATAATAGTACTTAAGATGAAGATACTATACTCTAAGATGTGGTTAAGTGACTGACACTATTATATCACTTCAGGTATTATAAAAGTAACAAAATGCTTTTAAAGATAATAAGCATTACATTTTGAGATTGGCAGAATTCACACTTTTCTGCTTAGGTGCTTTCCTACTTTAATATAATTTAACAACAGCAGGAAAAAATGCAGCATTTTATTTCTGAGCTACGCCGTTTCTTTCTAGAATACACATGCACAAAATAAAAGAAGTTATTACATAGAAAAATCCTATTTCTTCATCTGAGAACACTCAGATAATTTGCTGCTTTTTGTCCAGGTGAGAAAGGAAGAACCTAATCACTACAGACTAAAGGAAACCATTCCTTCTATATTTTCTATTATTTATAGAGAAATACCTCTCTGAGAACAGAACTTTTAATTTGCTTTTTCTTTTGGACCTCAAGATATCTGAAATCTGGTCCTCTCTGGGCATCTGCTCCTGCAAAGGGTTCACTTGACCACCAAGTGTTTTCTCCTCTGGCAGAAGTCTTTTCCTGGGGAAATAGTTCTTTTTGCCTACTGACGATTTCAAAAGATTTCTTTTGCATTGCTGTCCCGTATATCGTCCTGTCTAATGAAAGATATTTCTGATTCCGTGTAATCCACTCTCAAATATTGAAATCCCCCATGTGTAATCCTCTGCTTATTACATGGTTTCTCCTTGTCTTGCCTTATTTACAGGGTTTGAAAACTGATCTTAAGCACCTGTTTTTATACTGCTTAATTTTGAGATGACGATGATGATGTTAGGTGATATTCCATGTTTTATGCTATCATGATATACTGGGATGCACACATCAATTTTAAAACTCCTTAAATTAGTAAATTTAAAAAAAAATATTCTCTCAGGCCATTGGTGGAAACTTGAAATCTGTTTAAATGTCTTCTTTTCTTAGAACTCCTTATTAGACATTTACAATCAGTTCCTGGCAGCATTGGAGTCACTGAAGGAATTCTGGGATGCCCTGGATGAAATTGATGGGAAGACATGGGTGCTTGAGCCAGAAAATCCCACAAGGAGTGCTACTACCAGAAGAATTGCAATAGGTAGGAAAAGATTTAACAGGATACAGTGGATCTGAGCAGTAAAAGTCAGGGTGCTGTTTTGTTTTGCTTGGTTTATCTGATGGTGCTTGTTTGAGTCTGGGAAAGCAAAGGCAGCACTTAAAACCAAAGAATGAACTCTTCTTTTGTGTATTAAAAAAGTAACTTTCCACAGAATACTGAACCTGTTTGGGAAATTGATTACAACTTTCTGGTGTCAGATAAATGAAAATTTCTGCAGGAAAACCTTGTGTATTTGTAAATTATGAACATGGAACTGTCAGCAGCAGAGCACTTGCATGTAACTCTAGGAAAATCAGTATTTGTAAAAAATCAGCTTAGGTGAAGCCCTTACCTCAATCACAAATTCCAGATTTTTAGAGTTTAGATTCATCCTAACCTGGAGTGGAAGGAATACTAGAGTGCAGTCCAAGGGGAGGAAAGGGGGTTAAAGGAGGCAAGTGGAAAGGACAAAGAAATAAAAGAGAGGAAATGAGAGGCTTCCCTGTTAACCATCTGAAAATGGACCTCAGTTTATATGCTGATGTCTGGCATTTTAAGGATATACATATATATTCTATACATAGGATAAGGAATTTTGTAATTATATATATAAGGAGTCTTAATTGCCACTGTCAGAGGCTGGAAATGTTGGGGGCATGTTATCTTTGACAGAAGAGCGCTGATTTTTAGCTGAAATCCACATCACCAATAGCAAATGGTAGAAATGTGAGAACACAGAGTTGGACCCAAGTTGTTCCTTAAAGCTGCAGCCAGAGGGTTCAGCTGCAGAGGGAGAGAGGGAAGGAGGAAGGAGCTGGAGGGAAGGACAGGAAGAGTTCAGCAAATGGCTGGAATGACATGGGTCAGCCAGCACTTTGTGTGCAGTCAGGGGGCTTTGTCCTGGTCCTGCTGCACTTAGTCACAGGCCAAGGAAAAGGAAAGAAAAGCCTTCAAAAGCCTTGGAGCAGCTAAGCAGAGACAGGATGGGACTTTGAGCCCTTTGTTGTTGGGCACAGAGAACCTTCAGCTACCACTGAACTTTGATTTCAGTCATTCCCACCTCTTCCAGGAGGGAAAACCTAACACAGTTTGTAATTACAGAAGAGGCTGGGCTTCACCTGGGCTTGTCTTTTTGGCTATAGAAAATAGAGATGAATTACTAAGTTACTACCTTTAAAGTTTCACCAAGATTTCAAATGGATTTTGTCACCTAGCTTAAACCTAATCAACTTATTTCTCAGTAAGCATTACGGTTAAGCCAAGTCTAAAAGAAATGCAAGCCTGTCAGGTTTTTTTAATCAGTTGCTATTTTTAATTTCAGTCTGTGGAAATGTAAATATTTTATATATACTGATATTTTGTACAATTATTTGGGTACCTCCCAACTTTGTTATTAATTTATCCTAATGAAACCCAACCTGAATTAACCAATTTAAAACTGCTTTAAAAAATGGTTCCGTTTTCAAATCCTTGACTGCCAAGCTTCCCCATGGCCTTGCTTTCTCCTTGCAGGGAACAATGTCTCAGTGAACATAGAGGTAGATCCTCGCCATCCAAACATGCTTCCAGAGTGTTATTTCCTTGGAGCAGATCACGGTAAGGCAGCAAATTCCACTTGTTTCTCCTCTGGACTCAGATCTCTGATCCAATCCCTACCTGAAAGGTGGGAGGTTCCCTGGGGTGATGTCGTTATTCCTGTCTGGTGTTTGCAGCAGTGAACCCTCTGAGAACTAAACTCAACAACAACATGCACTTGTGGTGAGTGTCTCCAGTAAAGCAAGCTGTAAACTCAAATGGTGTTTGCCATCCCTGGTGTGGACTTTTCTCTCCATTCTCCCATCCGCAGGGATCCGGAAATCAGTTTGTTACAAAACTTGAGAGAGCTCCTAGAAATTGATTTTCCATCTCGTGCGGTGTTGGAAAAAAGCGTAAGTTGGTTTTGGTTAATGATCAGTCGTTATTGCTGAATAAGTAACATTTAAATGGTCACTTTCGAAGAGCCAGGGACAATCAGGGACTTAGAAGAGAGGTAATTAGATTAATATATTGTCACAAGGACTTCTGAACTTCAAGCAACAGTTGTCAGAGCTTATTAACCTTTGATTAGAGGTGCAGACTTCCCTGTGGCCTTCATAGAAGTGAGGCCATTAATAACAGGCTCCACTATTAAAAGAAAAAGAGGAAGTTCCAGAGTAGCTAATGAGATGGGGAAAACCCAAACATTCTGTTATGGATGTTGATGACTTCAGTTCTAATTAGGTAGAGCTGCTTAGAGGGGACAAGAGGCCATCCAAATACTGGTGCATTTCAAACAAACTGGAATTAATTTTTGACAATGCTTTTTACACTGGATTATGAACTTTTCTTTCACTTTTGAAGTTTCTAAATTAAAATCTGACTGAGGGTTTGTGTCTAATGTCAAATCATAATGGTTAATAAAAATGAGTGACCAAAAGTATGAAAATGCTTGTTGACCTAGATGTAATTCAGTGAGGGGATGAAATATCACCCAGTCTAGTCCTGTACACCTGGAACCCAGTGTCACTCTTATGCCATTAAGGCATGAAGATATATGTATTAAAGGCAAAAAATAGTAATTCCAGCTAACAGAAAATGTAAAAGCAAAGTCAGAGGTGAACCTGTTTGTGGGTTAGCAACCCCTCTCTTCCATCCAGCAGCCCTGTAAGCTAAAGCTGTTGTGTCCCCAGGACTTTGCCAAGGACTGTGGGATCTGCTACGCCTATCGGCTCGATGGCAGCACGCCCGACCAAGTGTGTGACGATCCTCGCTGTGGGCAGCCCTTCCACCAGGCCTGTCTCTATGAGGTGAAGTGACCAACAGGACAAACTGCTCAGGAACGGCAATATTCCACAAAACAAGCACTGTCCACTTAAATTCTGGACGAAGTAAAAGTCCATAGGGAACATTATGGCAGTCACTGTGCTTGTACCTGTCCTCTCACCCTCCATTCCTACATGAGCTCCCTGGGAAAGGGATCCACCCTCTGACTTTAAATGCACCTTGTCAGATGTTCATCAGCTGAATTCTGCTAATTCATAGATGGTTCTTACATTGGATATGAAACCAATGTGACTTTTAACCCACTTCTTTGTGTTGCAGTGGCTACAAGGCCTTCCAACCAGCAGACAGAGTTTTAATGTCATCTTTGGTGAATGTCCCTATTGCAATAAGGTAAGGAAATCCAAGGAATAGGAGGGAACGACAGTGGAAAAGGCAAAGCTGGTAACAGAGTCTTTTCTGAAATAGAATTGGTGGCTACTATCTTCTCGTTACCCACTGGAGTAAACTAAAAACTGCTGTGCATTTAATGCCTCGGTGTTTAACTAAAGTTTTCTGACACAGGATAAAGACAGCCCCACACTAATGCCAGAGTAATTAAATATCACACTCCATCGTATTTAATGATACTTTTTTAATGCTGTTGTAACAAAAGGTTCAGTAAAAAAAACAAAAAAACCCAAAAACAAAAAGAATCCTAACACTTGTAACAGAAACCAGCACAAACAGTTCAGAGAATCCAAAACTATGGAGTACAGATGAGAACTTGCCTGCACAAGGTATGTACTGACAGGATGATTTAAAAACTTTTTTCAAGCCTCTGACACTGAAATCTTCAATGAAGAAACTCTAAGAATAAACTGTGTGCTGGGAACACCACTGCACTCCCCCTGAAGACATGGGAACAGCAACATCAAAGCAGATACAAGGACAGTACAATGAGCAGCAGAAGCACCAGAACAGCTGCAGTGTAGGGGTAGGTTTCATCAGCAAATGCCAGCCTAAACACAACAGAGAGAGAAGGACGAGTGGTGTCAGCACCAGCCTGGGATGCTGCTGAAGGAACGGGAGTTACAAGGTGATTGTGTTTCTTTTGGGATTCTGAGAATATTATGTAGGGGTCAAATGGTGGCAGCTCTCTTGTAGTGTCTTCCTGCAGGGGGAAAAAAGCAGTAATTATAAAGCTAGTATTAAGTGAGATGTGAATCAAAATCCCAAAGATGCCATTGAGGTATTTAAGTTATCCTCGAGAAAACAATACAATTCTTAGGGAGTCTTACCTCAAGAATTTGCATGTGTATGGATATTGTATGGCAAGCATGTTGCATTAGCTATGGCTAAACACCTCCTTGAGACATAGCTATATTTATTATTAAAGTCTACAGCTGACATTCTTCTCTACCTCTGACACTTGTTTCCAACAAAGTTTAATCTATTCAGTCTTTCCTGTGTTCCTGCTAATAAAGGTGTGTCCTGCAATCTCAATACATTATTTAAGTGTGAATTTGCTGGTTTGATTTGTAGAAGTTTTCCATTTCACAGTGAAGCTGAACTTCTGCCCATCACAGGGAACATAAACTGGTGGTGTGGGGCTTGTTCTGGCTGGCCAGGGGTGCCTGGGCTGTTTTACACCTCCAGCAGCAATGCCATCCTTAGCCAGTCTCCACCTCTGAAAGGGATGCTGAAACACCACCAATCCCACTTCTCACTTAGCCAAGACTTGATGCTCTTTTCCACTGTCCCTTAGAACCAGGGACAACTTTGCTTTCCTACAGAACTTTCCTTTACCAAGCTCCTGAATTACATGAGAAGAATTGAGAGGAATTCTGCAAAATTAAGCTAATAGAATCCTTTTTCCTTTTCCAGTTTCTAATTTGAATGGCTTAAATGTTATCTGACACCCATTTAAAGTCTCCCCTATTATGCACAATATTCAGTGAGTACCACAGAATGGTTCTACACAGAAACAGCATGTTTAATCCTATTGGAATAGCAGCTTTGCCATTAGAAAAACTAAATCCAATCACAAATATAATCTAAACACTACCCTGTGATTGGTCCCTTTTCTGCAAAAACTTTACATTTGAGGACTAGAAGTAACCCTGGAATATTTTCCTATTCCAAAGTTGTGTCTGACTCGTCAAACTCCATCTCCCCTGCTGGCAGCCAAAACATCTCCAAGGATGGTTCTGCTCACCACTGTCCTGCCTGGTGCTCTCAGGTACAGCTGTGCTTTTGCTGCTTCCCTCTCCCAGCTTGTACCGGAGTCTCCAGGCAGTGATGATCAGACTGCTTGAAGCAAAGAATTTTGGATTAATAATAAAGCTCCCTTGAAAGTTGCATTTTTGTGCTCATTAGAAACTGCCCTCATTTTACCAAGTTATTTGTTTATATGAGAGAAAAGCAGGGTGGAATCCCCTCACTAATATATATACACCAAAGCTCCAGAGAAAAAGGAGCACAGGGTGTTTACCGAGATGGACATGGTGCTGCATTATTTGTACTAAAACTGATTAATTTTTTCATTTTTTTTTCCTGAACAGTTGAAGAGTAAGACTGAAATGATCCATTCAGCCCTTTTATGCACTAATTACCAATAATATTCAAGGTGAGTTCGTTAACTGCCAAAATCCTCTAATTTCAAACTCACAATTTAAGAACTTAATTAATGAGCACTATGAAGTTTTCCACCACATAGAGAAGAAAACTACTGAACTAAGTTTGTGCCAAGCAAACAACAGGGTCCACAAAGGGAGACAGAAGAGCTGGGAAATTACAATCTGCATCCCAGTGCAGGGCTTTACTCTGCAGCTACTCAACAAACTGCAGTGGTGGTTGGCCAGCAGTACATACAGGCAACTAAACCCAAACCTTTAGTGTTTGTGGCAAACACTGAGTTTGCATACACAGCTGAGGCTTTCTTTGAGGGGTTTTTTGAACTTTTTAGGAAAGCCAATCTTTTCTTCTCAAGGCCCTGTGACTGTTTGATGGTAGCACCAAACCCCTCACCTTTTTTGGGTGCTCAGGCTCCTGACGTGTAGTGTAAAATTTAGGTGGCTTCTCTTCCACCTGGAACTGCCAGCGTGTTCCCTGGGTGTGGGGCCTGCTCAGGCAGCTGGAGTCATCCTCACGCCTTCTGTTTTCCTTCTGCTGCACTGGTTTTGGTGAAGGCCTGGGCAAGGGAGCCTGCTAAGGTAAGAGTAAGTCTGTGTGCCAAAAGGAAGTCAGTAAGTTTAGTAAGATCAGCTCCTGATCCAGCACATGAAACCGTCAGGTTTGGGGCAGGTCAGGCACTGCTTTCCTGGCACTTCTACCCCCTGGGCTACAAGAGGCTCAGGTTCATGTGTGGAAATACTGGAAGCCAGCAAGCATCTGTCAGCTCCTGGAGTTTGTGACAGAGCCCTTGGCTCTGTTCCAGCCCTGTTCCTCCTCACCCACCCCAAGAGCTGGATATGGGGCTGATGGAACAGGGAGATCTGGGTGCTGCTGCAGGCCCCAAATCCTCACCTGCTGAGGCTCCGCTTGGGGAGGTCTCCTGTTGGGTTTACTTGGCTTCTCTTCTCCCAGCAGCTGTGTACCTGTTACCCCCACACGCACTTTGTTTTGGCAGGCAGGTTCTTCCCCTTCCAGCTTTTTTCCCTTCTGCTGAGCTGGTTTTGGTGGAGGCTTTGGGATGCGAACCTGGGATACACCACAAACGTTTCAGATCATGAAAAATGCGCAGATTTCACACAGAAAAAAATTATCTTCACCACATATACACACCTTAAACAACTGCATCACTTTCCAAACAGGACTTAAAGCGAAACATGAAGTTTTCACTTAAAGATCCAACAGGACTAAAAGTGAAAATATGTACTTTACACCTAAAGATGACCATATTTCATACTAATGAAATTACAGGTTGGTATTGATGCAATAATTTTTTTAGTCTGATTTCTACAAGATCAAGCAAGCAGTGACATGGCTTTCCACCCACTTTCACCTCACGTTCCCTTGGCCCCAACATCAGCACTTTCACTGTAGGGGGAAAAGCTGAAAATATTTATCCAGAGCCAAAACCTGTGGTAAACAAATTTGACAATTAAAGCAAATAATATTTTATCCCCTATCTTTGGTGTGCAATTGGAACCAAGGACCAGGATGCTACAAGAACCACTGCTACACTTCTTATGCTACCTCAAGATTAGATTCTGATACTATACAGGGAGTAATATCCTAAAATCCACACACTCCTCTTCACATCATCAAGGAGCTGGTGCTACAGGATCCTCTGTTACAGGTGTTCAGTGCTCTTCAGATGGGAATTAACCCCATATCCCCTCATTTCCCGTGTGCCAAACTACAGGAGGAGGTACAGGTATGGAAGGAATCAGATCAGATGGAGTCGGATTCTGCTCACAAGGAAAAAGTGAGGGGACAGTGGCTTGTTTGCAGTGGCTCCCACTATTCCTAGGTTGTGTCTTTAATGGGAGAAGTGTTTGGTGAATAAAAGGAGAGATGGAAAGGGAATGTTGAAATGAAAAGAGTCAGGCCTAGGATTACTAGAGGCAGTGCCATGAAGAGATGCAGTGGGAAGAGCGTGCCTGTCATCCAGCACTGTCAGGGCTGCAGCACCAAGTGCACCAGGCCACTGAAACACTGCATTTTCTGAAAATAGCAATAAATTTCAAGATAGTTCAATTACCTGCCCTCTCTATTTGTAGTTAAGTACTCCTTAAATCCTTTGAATAACCCTAAAATTGCCTTTCTGCAGCTGTTTTGTAGTGTTTAGAGGAAACTGGCTGGTTTCAGCAGCAGAAGTGGCTGAAGGAATAGACTCCAGTAAAACACAGGTGGATCCAGGTGTTCTCACTATTCCAAGAAGTGAGACACTCTGCATTACAGATTTCCCTGAAAAAATGCTGATAGGTGCCAGGATTTAGAAACATACAGGCATTCCCTCTGACCCTGGTCCTGGTCATCAAAACCAATCCCACTTAGTCCTGTGGCACAGGAATGGTGATAACTGACGCTCCTCAGCCAGGGATTTTCCAGGGGGGTGTGACTTGCAAATAAATATCCAGTGCTGCAGCAGCTCCTGCAGCCTGTAAAGTCGGGATCATCTTTTACGCCACAGACTGAAGGAAATAGATTTACTATTTAGTGTCTGACTCAGAAATCAAAGACTCCTGTGAAACAGAGATCCAGTAGGATCAGCTGGAGATCAGTTAACAGCTACCTGATGCTCCGAGTCAGTTCAGATATCAGTGCAAACTTAAAAATCTTCTCAAACGAGTGAGGACACAGTGGTCACCATCATAGCCACAGAAGCCCTGTCAACAAAAAAGCTTTTGGTTTTGTTAAAATTGATAAAAAGGGTAAAACCAGAGGAGTCAATAAAAGTGCTAAACGAAGTATCTGTAATTACCAAGATCAAAACCCAGTGCCTTTTCATTAAACATGAACTTTTGTTCTGCCTTCCACAATACGTAAATAGTGCTGACAATTGGTTTGTGAGGCACTTGTTACAATAAAATCTAATTGTATCATGAGAGAAAGGTGACAATCAGGAGATCATGAAAAAATTACATATTCTCACTGGTGGTTAATTAGCCATGCAAAACCCCCTCAAACAGATATTCTCTTCTATTAGGAATGATTACTATGCAGGCCTACAGATGTCAATACCACAGTCATTCAAATACTTCTTTCCCTACTAATTGAAGGTTGTAAAGCTCTGGTGCCAAGGTTTTGCTTCCAAAGAGCTAATTTATGACTAGAAGGATATTTTATGTCTTCAGTTGCAGCAGCTACAAAACTCAGCAAATCAGAACCATCTGTGCACTGATACTTGAATCACCATTCATCTCGCAGCCTATCAGTCACATTAGTTTGCATCCTGCATTCTTGGCTCACGTACACTTGTGATGGTCCAAAGTTCACCAGGAATATTAAAAATGGATGGGACCCTGACCCTGCCTTATTGCACAGGCCCCAGAGCCCTGCACGGGGCTGGTACATACGGGCACTTTCACAGGAACACTGGGACTGACATTTCCCAGGAAAACTGCTAATTACCTCCCTCTCTGCTTAGGGAAGCTGGGCTTCATTAACTTAGAGCAGTGGAGGAAAATAGCACAGGAGAGCTTTCACTTGGAAAATCCTGTGCCAGCGCACACCAACAGCACAGCTAAAGCCACAGGAACATCTCCTCCACACTGGGGCTGCAGGACGATAAAGGCAAATGACAAAGAACAGCCTGAAAGCAAGAAAATTAATTAAATGCTGTCACTAATAAAGGTAACTTTGCTTTTAATCCGGGATGAAGGAAAAACCTGGCATTCAGGCTTGTCTTCAAGATGTTAGTGAACAAAGTCCTTGACTTCCCCGTTAGTCTGAAAGTAAATTGTTCTCCACAGACCTACTGCTTTGATGTGAGAGCCTGTGGGTCGAAAGGACTCGTGGCAGTTCTTCCTCCTTGAGGGTTGACATTCCACTTTTTAGCAAAGCCAGGGGAAACAGGAATTAACAAACATGGTGCATTTAAGGCAAAAGAACTGCTGTGTCAGTCTCATTTTGAGAGCTTTAACTATTTCCTCCTCTACCAAAGGAATGGCAACAGGCAGGAGCTGTCAGAAATAATCCCAGAGCTGTCTTACTCACTTTGGACACCTTAGCAGCACGGTGATTCCGTGTGCGCGCTGCTGCCGCGGAAAATTCCAGAGGGCCATCGTACCGCATTCCACTTGACTCCAGGCCATCCAGCAGGATTTTCTTCAGCACTTGATACCTCGGCTTCTCATCATAAGCTAAGCCATAAACACAGGCCAGAAACTGGGCTATTTCACCTGTAGAGCAGATTTGACTGTGAATTTCACTGAGTGTAAACCCAGAAGTTCAGAAAGGATTTAATTCCAACACAGATGCCAATCCTCTGCTGCCAAACAAGACAATGTGATTTCAACTGAAGACACACTCAAAACACAGAACTGACAATGTCTTGTCTTTTTGGGATGAGAAAAAGAAAAGACAGACTTGCATAAACAAGCCAGACCTTAAGTGCTCCATCTCATTATGCTCATGTACTAATTCCCACAGCACTGACAGCTATCCAAGGATAAAAATTAAAATATTTTATCCACAAGTATTGATAGTTCTGTGTAAAAGAGAAAAGTTTTATATCTGATAGATTACAATACCCTTTTAAATATTAATTACTCTGAACAGTATTATTTTAATTGCACAAATACTATACTGTGAATGCTTTGGAAAAACACAACTTCTTTTTTTTCACTTCAAATACAACTATTGTTTTGCTGATTGCAACCCAAAACAGTCCAACAGCAGCAACATTTTTCCATCAAGTGGTTCAAAAAACAGGGAAACCACTAAATGGGCAGGAATAATGCTAGTAGGAAAAACATATGGGGGGTTCAAACTTTTCTTTCAGTTGAAGACCCAAGTGTATCCTAAAACTGGAGTGCTACACCAGATATTAGCATCTGGTCAAATCCCAGCAGGAAAGATTTATTAAATATGTATACACATAATGAATAAATTTTACCTAATACACAATGCATTCCAATACAAAAGTGCTAGGAAAATTAGGGAATAAACCAAAAATAGATACTGACCTTTGGTGTTTTCTCTGGGTTACTTTTGTATTTCAGGGAAGGAAGAAACAAGACAAGACAAACCGTCCATCCCTTTGCTTGTTCAAACTCTGGGCACTGAGCAATAAACCTTTGGTAGACAGTTGCTTACTATTTCCATACTAACAGCTACTTCTGTTTCCAAGATAGTCACTGCTTCCCAACACCTTGGATTACATATGGCCAAGATCCCTTATGTCACTCCATGGGATAAATCACAGACTGAGCAAGATTCTTTTTGTTTTTGAGGACTTTGTCAAATTTGTGTTACTTTCACTTCTCTTCTGCTTCGTCCCCCCCTCCCCTCCAAGTCAGAGATTTAACTGTGTTTTGGAAGAGGCTGAAGAGCCATAGGGTACAAGTGCAAGTACACTTACTGCAGCTGCTTCCAGCAGAATCCCACCTCAGCACTGAATCTGGGAGCTCATCCATAAGTCTGAAACAACACGAGAGCGCAACAATTTAATGTGGGTTTGGAGCAGGTGATTCCTCATTTGGGATTTAGGAAGACAGCAAGTCTCAATTCCAACGGGAGTGGACCTCCAGGATAGCTAATGATTCACAGTATTGTTTTTGAACCCAAATCTCCCCTCACCATCTCTATCTTTAACTCTTTGCTCACTGCTCATTTCACCAAGACCAGGCTGACACCTTTAAGTTTTTCTCTGCAGACATTTTAAGCTTTCTAGAAGGAAAAACAAAAGCCCTTTGACTAAAATGGCTTGTTCTGATTTCAGATTCATGATTCTCATTTATATTTTGGAATTTAAGCAGCAGTTCTGCTCTGCCTTCCCATCATTTAGCATCAGGTTCTCTCTGCCATGTGGCACATGGCTGTCAGAATTACACCCAGGCACAGCAGGGCCAAAAGGGGACAGGGAGGTCACATCACTTAAAGTCCCACATGCTTCATTAGCAGCAGAGCCACAGATGTAATTCGTGTCCATCCAGAAACAGGAACAGCAAAGAAACTCGGGATCAATTCCTAAAAACAAGGAATAACACCAGCCCTCATCTTGGGCAGTGCACCACCCACGGGAACCTGAAAATTAAGGCAGATAAGAGGGATAACCTGGGCCAGATACCTAAGTCCAGGAATGTAATTCATTAGAGTAAGAGGATATTTCTGTTAAGTGGAATCTGTGTAATTTTCTGTGCATTTCCTTGAAGCCTCTGTTTGCTCAGCATCCTGGTAATGCGAGCAATCCAAGGGTTAAGGGCAAGGGAAAAATCAGCGGAGCAGCTTGATTGATTAAATTGATTTCCCATTGAATTGTATAAGTGTTACCTTGCAGGGGGCTGTGTAATGATCAGAACTTCCAAAGGAGAAATATTAAACCTAGCAGAGGGTGTCAATATTTCCAGCTGCACTCGGCCCCATCCGCAGGCTGCAGCCACCCTTCCTTGTGCCGGGAGCCGCTGCCGCGTGGAACTCGCGCATTGATTTCCGGGGATCAGCCATCCCCATCGTGCACCTCTGTTGTGACTTGCCCTACTTAAAAGTTTGCTGCCTCCTGCAATTGTGATGTTACATTTCTGGGTAACTCCTCTGCTGTGGAGCCTTCTACAGGCTACAGGTACCACGTGCAATGAACTCTCTCCAGTCCCAGCTGTGAAGGCAGAGGAGGAAAACACAAATCCACTGTCACTTTAGTGAGCTCCAAGTCATGCTGGGAAAAAGGAAAGATTTTCATCAAGCTCCTTAGTGTTTTGGTATTTAATTGTTTTTAATGGCAGTAGGCTTATGGAACATTAAAAGCCTACAGAAAAACATCTGAAAAACAGTATCATGTAGAAAGTTAAACAAATTGAGTGCACATGTGGAAAAACCTCCAAGAGATGTTTGTACTACAGTCTCTACAAAGCACCCATGAAGTTTAATGGAATCACACAACAACCTTCTGTATGTGCATTAAGGCCTGTGCTAATTTATAAATGTTTTCTTTGAGAAAAAAAGAGTACTGGAAAAATACACAGCTGACAAAATGCCTGTGTACTGTGCACTGGAATTCATCCTCTCCACAGCAGCACAGACATAAACATGCAAAGGAGGGTAGACATGCACATAAAGTTCCCATTTTAACTGTTTCCAACATCTCTCTTAATTAAGGAAAATTGTTTTAGCGTTCTCCTAAGGTGCTGTTCTACAGCATGGAAAGCTGTCTTTCGCAGACCTGGGAAGTGCTGAGGATGCTGCAGGGTTCCAGAGTGGTGTGTCCATGAGCGTGGGGGTTTGTCCTTACTTTGTTTTTGCAGTCTGGACAGCTACAGGGTTCTTGAGGTTCTGCTCCCAGGGCAGCTTCCCACATAACCACTGCAGCATGCAGTAGCCAAGGATTTCAAGGTCACCTCGTCTGGATGGGGCTAAAATGTGGGAAAGGGGGAGGGGGAAAGAGAAAAAAAAAAAAAATACAATTAAGAATAGGAACCTCTTCTTAGGAAATAGAAAAGACTTTGATTGAACTGGTGCTGATGAAATATGAAGAAGCCAAATGGGCAAAGTGTTTTGTTTGTTCAGCTGTATTAGACCTGAACCGCCCCGGCATTTGGCCACAGGCCACAGACAGGCAGTGACTTGTTCCTGCTCAAGTGAGGGTCAGCTTCCTCACCTCCTCCAACTCCATCCTTCCTCAGTCTGGCCTGTCACATGGACTTGATCCCCATGGCCTCTGACATGATCCAGACAGCCCATAACTGAGTACCAACACTTTCTCAAAGAGCCAAGCAGTAAAACAAAGAAATAAATGTCTGCTGCTAAATTGCTAACACATGTTCCAGGAAGTCCATGGGGTCCACACTGGTCATGCAGGGACTCTGTGAGAGCAGACTAAACACTGATGGCCTTTCCTGTTCTCCCGCGGAGCCGTTTGAACTCGGATGCTGGGACAAAACTGCCATCTAGCGTGCACTGACTCACCACAGCCTGCTCCCAGCTCCAGCCGTGGCTGTGGAGCTGTGCACAACCCGAAATACACTTGCTGTTTAGCAAAGTCCTGGGTACAATTCCCACTGCTGCTTCCAAAAAGGAAGCTATTTCAGGAAAAACTTACTCTTGGCTCTGCACACCCCAGGCAGAACACTAATACAGGAGACAAAATTAAATAAAAAATTAACCCCATCCCCAAGCATCACCTAAGCAGAAAAACAGAAGTTAATCTATATATTAGCTTTTCCAAGAGAAAGAGGGAGGGGAAAAAATGCAATCCTAACAGGATTGCTATTGCTTGCTGCCGCTCAGAGGAAACCAGACTTGCTAAAACTGAACAAGCAGGAGCACTGCAGGATTTCTTTGACTTGCAGCCTACAGTTTGCACGTCAAAACCACATGGAATCTGCAAAACCAGAAACTGTTCATCATGATTAAAGACAGACAGATGTAGAAGTTAAATTTATGCTTTTTCAAAATGAATTTGTGCTTTCCAGGAAGGAAAGAAGAGTTCAGACTTGTTTGGCACTTTTTATCCAGCATAAAGACCAGCAGCTGAGCACTGTGCTGTTAATCCAGCTGTAAACAGATATCATATTTTATGGGCCTTCATTAAATAAATTCCAGAAAGTCACTCGGCGAACTTATCTTTTAATTTAAGAAGTCATCTGCTAAAAGCCACGGTGCCAACACATCATAACTGCTCCTTGTTCCTGTACACACATTACTGTAAAAGCAGCAGATTAGTTTTTATACATTCCCTATCTTAACTGCTCTTAGGCTTGGGATTATTAAAGGCCCCTGGATCCAACACCGCTGCACTGTCCCTTGGGCGTCGTTTATTTTCTGCACTGGATTCAGCAACATCCTAATGCAAGGCTTGGCTCCCATATTAAAATAAAAACACAATCTCTACCACTTGCTGTTCTGTAGTGATTTCCCTGGCCATAAATCTCCTGGTAACTGTGGAACAATTCCATTCACACACATGTGTTCACAACTTCTTTTTCCATTATGGCAATTCCAGATTAGATCCATATAAACCAGAGTTTTTGACTGTAGATCCTCTAATTTTCACAATGCCTTCGTGGCACCTGTTTGTGTGAGGGAGGCTACAGAAAGTGGCCTTGTGAGGAAAATTGTCAGAATTCCAACGGACAGCTTTTTTCCGCAGGGGGATTCATTGATGTGCATCTATAAATAACAGCAAACCAATCAGATTTCAGAAGTTACCCCAAGATAAGTCATTTTACGACAAACACACCCAGAGATTAAAGTTTATTCAGAGTTTGGCCATGACTAATGACCTTCCCTCTCCCCTGCAGCTCTTCCAGCCACTTCCTGACTAAAACTGGGACAAAGCCATCACAAACCAGGAGCCTTGGCTGACACCTGCCCAAAGTGACAGCAGGCACAGGGAAAAGAAGGTACGTGGAGCTAAAGCACCCCTCCTCAGCTCTAACAGGAAATGTTTTACAGGAGACAGTAATTCCCCTACCCCTTCATCTCCCAGGTCACCACAGTGCTGCTAAATACAGACATTTACATGTGGTTTTTGTGGAACCACATGAAAATGTTAGTGTCTGATTCTTTGGCTGTACTTATTTCTCTCTGCTCCATCCTCAGCTGAAGTCCTCAACTTTTTAAATCATTAAGATTCTTGTTAAAAAGTATTTGATTAATCTTTAATGAGTTAGTATTAGCGATGGACAATGGAATTATTATATTTTCATGCCAAATAAGGTACTAATAGATAAATTTCAATGACATGTTTATTTGCAAAAATATATCAACTCACACAATTGAAGATTACAGGAATTCTTGATAAACATCAACGGAGAGAAATCAATCTGCCTTCATTTTAAATACGACAGCCAGGTGAAAATAAAACAATTCTGCTTGATAACTTGTCACTTTTGTTACAAGAGTGCACACTCCAACTAGTACTTATTTAAATCAAATCCTCTTACTTCTCTCCACACTAAAAAACTTGCTGTCTTTTTTTTTGATTTTGTAATAGATGTTTGATTTCTGCTTTTCTACTCACAGGAATTTTTTACTATTTTTTTAGTCTCTTATGAGGTAGTATATAATGGGAACATATTGGTCATATTTTATTTCACAAAGTCTTTAGGGTTTAATTTTTTAATTTGGAGATTTAAGGTGTGATTCTGTTCTCAGTCCTGCCAAGATAAATCAGGAACAACTCCACTGAAGTTGATGAACTCACAACCACATCAATGAAATCAGAGTTTTAAATATACCACAAACATACTCAACACACAGGCACAGGGTCCAATAACTCAGAATAACTGAAGCATTCACCTTAGAAAATAGATGATGTATCTCTGTACACTGGATCTGGCAGCTATCTCCACTCTAATTTATATTCAGATTATTATTTCCAAATAGATCAATGATATCACAACAGCCTCAACATGCTCTCAAAACTCCACTGCTCCCAAGAACTCCTCTGAAACCGATGTAAAAATGGAGTTTTCTCTATGGCCCCTGTGTGGCTGATTTTCTCCAGCCTTTTGTAAATATCTCATGAGTGACAGATAAAATCTTCTGTTATTTTTAACTAGCACTGTTACATTATAATTTCACTATGAGTGATTTTTTCGATGAGAAGCTTTTCATAAAAAAGATCATTTTGGTTGCTCATACTGCATGGCAGTGCAGTGGCACCTCCAAATCTCACTGACATCACAGGACACAAATTCATGGTAACTCACAAATAGAACTCACACCACAGCCAGTAATCCAAAAGCCCATAAGGGAAAGAACAGTTAACATGACCATGGTAAATAATAATAATGATAAAAATGTATCATCACAAAGTTACAATACAACTTAACTCAAGGCTGAGATTATAAAAAACTAGACAAATAGAAGACTTGCCAAAAATCAGTGCCTCTATTAGGGGTAGGGGAAATGAAAAGACAAAAACCCCCACCCCCCCAAAAAGCAGATAATGTAGTACTGCTTCCCCCAGGTACTGGTCAGTCTGAGGAGCTCCCTGCAGCAGGACAATGACCAACAGAATAGTAGGTGGCTCCAGGGAAAAGCTTAGAGGAGAAGTACAGTTAAACTTAGGATACATTTTAGTGCTTGGAGGCCATTCCACAGAGTTATCCAGCCTCAGACAGGTCAGGTGTCAGCCAGGAAGCTCCTCTCCTCTCCTTTCCTCTCTTCTCCTCATGCCCAGCTCTGCACCATCAGCTTGGCACATTGCTCAAGTGCTCCCTGACAATACCCACCACCATGGAATGCTGGAAAGAATGGCATCACCACAGCTGGAGTACAGCTCTTCCAGAGAGCTCGGTCTGGGACGTGGCAGAGAGTGACATTTCCTGTGCCAGCCACGGTCTCTCTCCAAACTGGGATCCTACAGATACACACTTGATGGGTGGAACAGCTCATGGGCATGGAATATGGCAGAGCTGCCAGGAGGGAATAATCAGGACCGGTGGAATGGGATGTGCTGAAAGGAAGAGGGCAGGGGTCCTGATTCAGTGGGGGGAAGTTTAGTAGTGGGAAGGCTGGAAAGTGGAAAGGGAACTTCACCACAAGATTTGAGTGGGAGATAAAATGGTGGCGGCAGGAAATGCCAGTACCTGGTTGGGAGCAAAAGGTTCCAAGCTTGCAGTAAGGAGAACGTGTGGCAGGAGAGTGGGGACAGGAAGTTTTACTCTTCTTTCACATCTGTGTGGCAGAAAAAAAGAATCACAAAGGTAAGGGCCTGACAAGCAGGGGTGGGCAAGCAGCTGTGATATTCACTACCTTTCTGAATTCCTGGTGTAGAGAACAGCAGCCAAAATTAAACAGCCAGTTCCCAGGCACGGTCCTTAGCTGTGACAAAGCTGTAACACTCCTCATCTTATTTTTGCTGCTTCTGGACATTCCTGGCAGGACAGAATAAACTTCCAGAGATGGCTGTAGAAGCCTATCCAATCTTTCCCTTGCTGGTGACACTTCTTTCACTTACAGCCATCTCCTGCTCCCTCTTCTGCTGGGTGCACACTTACCAACTCTCAGGAACTAAACCCTCTTTTTATTTATTTCCCACTGCAAAGTTCCACCCATTTTTCGCCAGACTGGTTATATTTTCCTTTTATTATTTAGGATTTACAGTTTGTCCTGTACGCAGTCTTTGGGAAACACATATCAAACTGCAGCAGATCAATAATTCATTTGATCGCCAAAAAAAAAATGAAAAAAAATCCTGCAGGCTCCCTCTGAATCCTAACTATGCATGGCCAGATGCCAAATCAACCTCTTGATCCAGAGCCACTCAGAGCTCTGTTCTCTGGAAGCAGGCTCAGAAAGAATGTGTTTCCAGGCATAGATGTTTATATTCCTGCACATCCTTCCTCACAAAATGAACCCTGCACATATTTTAGTCACTAGAACAGGAAAAATGGCCAAGCATTGAGCTGTGTTTTCAATATCCTGGCTCTGTCAGAGCAGTGAGGAAAACGAGCACAAGAGCTGTGGACTTTCCGTGCCACAAGCCCAAGGCTGGCATTGCCTGGACAAAGCCAGTGTCCCAGTGTTGTGACCGAGCTCAAGGAGCACACGTTACAATAACCCCGTGTGAGGGGCACAGAGAAGCCTGTCCAAAGTCCCCACTCCTGTGGGAAGCAGCTTTTACCACTCCAGGTATAGATATCAGCCCTGCACAGACTTCACTGGGGCCTGTACCTGATGTGAGAGATGGCAACACTGCTCAGTCACTGAGAGATGTTGGGAGAGGGAGAGGACTCATCCTGGAATCGATGGCAAACACAAATATATGCTGGAGGGAATTCAGCATAGACAGTTCATACTCTTATGTTCATCAATGATAGCAAATTAAAACCGGGCTTATGCACTCAATGCATAGGACTGGAGTATTTAAAAGAACCTCAATATGTTAAGTGCAGTAAATCTCCAGAGAAATTAGGTATTGACTGCATGCCTCAGTGAGGAGAAAATCTACAAAAATCCATAGGAGGCATTGATCCAAATATTACTTTTTAACACTAACTATGTAACAATTTTTTAAATGTACACTGAGTACAGATATAATTCTCTTTAATTATCAATCAACAAACCAAAACGCAATACTGTTTATACAGGCTGGTCTTTAAAAATGAATACAGTGAATACACTCCAAAGCGACGCTAAAACCAACAACGCCGTTGTGCCCTGTGAAATCAGCATCAAAAAAAATATGGTTTCAGATACCCACACACTGGTTGGGATGGGATCCTGCCACAAATCCAGGAATGCCGATGGTGTGGGTCGGATTCTGTGGCAGAGGCCAAGTTGGGCCCTACCTTGTTCCAAGTGAACTACAAACACAGCTCAAAGATGCAGCTGCCATGGGAATGGCCCATCCCACTCGGCCTTACCAGAGGCTGTCGGAAGAACATGGACTAATCCCACCACCCAAAAGTGTTTCCCTGCAGTGGCCACTGGTAGCAAACTTTCTGAATCTCAGTGGGCTGCATAACTCTACACCTGGTGAGCTCCATGGAGAGCTTTGGGAATAACCCAGCACACAGCTGGCTTAAATTCTCCATTCAACCAGGAAAACTCCAGCACTTGACTTAAATTACTGGGAAGTGAATGCATTTGACTGGCTTTATGCAAGGAGGGTATCAGCTCCAAGCATTGCCAAGAGGCACTTTTGAAAGCTAAAAATTCCCAATTTTGTTAAAGCTTCAGCATGTCCCTCAAATTGCTGCATATATTCAGTAGCTGCTTCACGAGCAAGTCAAAATGTTCTCATTTGTCTGGCTCAGCGCAGCAACTGATGCTGTTCAGGAGGGGTGAGATACTTATGTTGCTACAAATATGCAAGAAATGCCCTCTGGAAAGGATCTCATTTATATAAAATAACATTTAAAAATTAGAACAACATTCCTAGAGCATTGAAATAACAAAATACTCCATTCTGAAAAGCTGGGTGACACCAGAATGAAGGCTGTCTATGCAGCTTCCCTTTGCCAACAGTCTTTAGAACACTCCACCTCCCTTTGTACATGAGACTGTGCTAAGACTCCACCACAAGTGGGGAATCCAGGAGACTGTTGAGCAAAGAAGCCCTTTTTCCCAGCTGCTGGAAGTCTTTCAGTATCCCGAGACATCTCTGACTCTCAGCCTTACAACGAGAGAGGAGGGAAACCCATTGCTGCATTCTGCCAGCTGGACCTGTGCAATCTCCAACAGAAGTCACGGCAGATGCAGATTTTCCCTGGGATCTTGAGAGCACTGCTGCAAATGGGAAACTCTGGCAATTTAACCTTACTGGATTCAGGCTGTTTGTTGTGGTCTAACCCCAGCCAGAAACTACAGTACCACAAAGTACCACACTCACTCACCCCCTGCCCTTCCCTGGAGGGGCAGGAAAGAGAATCAGGGAAAAAAGTTAAAATCCATGGGCTGAGATAACAGCAGTTGAATACTTGAAATAAAATTTTAAAAATAATAATAATAATGAAACAGAAGGTAAAGTAAGGAACAAACCCCCAACAGACAAGTGATGCACAACAGAGCTGCCCAGCACCACCTGAGCAGTGATCGGCCCCTCCTGGCCAACCCCCCAGTTTCCCCACTGCCCCTGTTATCCCGGTGTGGAATATCCCTTTGGCCAGGTCAGCTGTCCTGGCCACAGTCCCTCACAGCTCCTTGTGCAGCTCCTCACTGGCAGCATGGGAAACTCAACTGTCCTTGATTTAGGGTGAGCTCAGCAACAACGAAAACATCCCTGTGTTACCAAAGTTATTCTCATCCTAAATCCAAACCGCTACTGGGATGAAAATTAACTCTATCCCAGCTGAAACCAGGACACCATCACAAGGTTAGAGCTGGCATTTCATGTGAACAGTTTTGGATGCTCTGCAGGCTCTTCCAGCAGGAGCACCAGAAAAATCTCTGGATCCTCTACTAAGAAAACACTTTTCAAGTGTAAGAGGAGGGTAAGCTCCCTCAAACTATCTTTCTGAATATTTTGTTTTGTGGAGTCCTCTGGTTTAACCAATTCCATCATGGCTTTAGCTATTTGAGGAGGTTACCTAAGTCATAGATAACAAAACTTAACCTCACGCTTCCATCTGCACACCTTCTGCCACCTAAGTCTGTAAAACTTCCTTACACTTTCAAATAAAAAGGAATTATCTGTCATGTAATCTCATGCCCATCAACAAACACTACCAAACTGGCTGCTATAACTATCCAACAACCAAATCCCAAAAACTGAAGCATCCACCTACTCTTCAAACAGCATCCACATCAAATAGCAGTGCACAGCCACACTGCTCACACTACCAGGCAAAGCAGGCAGTCAGATCTCCAGAAAACACCCTGCATGCTTGGGAGGGCCAGAAGAGTATGCTCTCCTCACCACAAAATATTTTTTAGATGGTGAAATGGTGCAGTTGTCTTAGCAGGAAATACTTGCCAGTCTTTTTTCATTTTTCCTAATGACCAGAGTTAAACGACTGCAGGTTTTAACAGCTCCAGCAAATTATCAAGACCCTCTACATTACATGGTCAATGGTCCTTTTAATAGAAAAAGCAATAATATACAGTTGTTTGTGCCAACTAAAACTCGTTAGAAAGTATTAGTTTAAGGTAACAGTTCAGCAGCTATTAACAAGCACAAATTCCTGCAGTTATCACTCGTGACACTGATCCTCACCAAGCTGGCAGCAGCAAACCATTCCTCCTTTTTGAGAAAATCTTGGGGGTGAAAGGGGGGAAAAGGGGAAAGAAAAGTTAACAAAAACACTCTTTTGTAGCAACAGTCAAAGTTTTTCAATAATCACCATTTTTTTCACTAGCATAACATTAGAATTGACTTTTTGTCTTGCTGACATAGCAACTAAGAAAGTTGTGTTGCATTGACCATATTGATTGTGAACAATGCAGCCATCAGTGGGACTTTACACCATATATTTTCAATATTGACCTCCCAGTCCCTTTTCCATGGCTCTATGGGTCTGCTATTGGATTTGGACTGCAGTGTAATAAACAGCTAAGGTTTAATTAATGGTAAATGAATACAAGACATAGGTTATGACTTTAACTAATTAGGGAATTGTTGAATTAAGTCTGCCTTGGAATGCAAGGCAGTACAATCAATATCCAATAAAAGGACTATGTATGTAATTTACCTGCAAATGTGTTTCCAATACCATCAAAGTGAGTTTAAATAAGTAAGATATATGAAAGGCTACTGGAAAAAGATTTCAAAAACTTAACACTTTATGACTTCAAAAAAGGTTTTTGTCCTTGCAGAAGGAATGTCATCTTGAAATATCCTCCCATAACACAGATGGTGACACTCAGGCACAGCTCTCCCTAAAGGACAGCACAGACTCCAAACACTTTTCCTTGACAATGCAACATTGGCAAATCCTGCCTCTGCAGGGTACAGCAAGCACAAACCAGTCCTCCCAACATGAACCAATTAAGTCTGATGTTGAGCTCTTCTCAGGGTGTCCTGGGCTGCTGCAGTCCTGTGTCAGAGCCTCTCAGGTTTCCTCCTGCTGCCCCTTCCCCCAGCCCTGGGGAAGCATTCCCAGGCACAGGAGGAGGTCACCACACGAGGGGCTGAGCAATCCCCAACACTGCTTCTCCTGTGTACAGCAGCTCTCACAGCCTGATTACTCATTCTATAATCACTCATCTGAAATAAAAAAAAAGAAACCTACCTACTCCCTTGTGGGCATCTATGCTGGTAAACTCTATTGTCCCATTATGGCCCTTCCTAGGATTTTCCTGATACTGTTTGTGGTTCCCATTGGGACAATATCTGTAGGAAAGTCCATAATCTGCAAGATAAACCTGGAAGACATGAACAGACAAATGAATAATGCTTTTGTCCTTTGAAAGTGTAACCTTTATAATTAAGTCTTAAGAAACTGATAGGTTAAGGACAGCCTTAGATCTAAATTTTATTAAACCAAATGGTGCCTCAGGATAAAATACGTACAACTGGGGGCTGTAACAGCTGCCCTCCCCATTTAAATCCTTCCGCTACCATACTCTTATCTTATTTCAGAGTCGAGCGGAATTTCAGTCATTTTATTTTGTTCCTGAGCTCTCTGCTCTCCAGGTGGGCATCCAGACATCATAAACTGCAATATGCCTTTTATGTAGCCTCACGTTGCTTATGGGACCCCTTCCTCCCCTCACTTAAGCAGGCGCACACACATCTCCCTGTTTCGATTTTCCAGCAGCTGAGACTTCAAATTCAACTCTACCAGAGGAAGAGGCAGCAGCTTCCCCCAGCTGTACCAGACACAGGGCTCCAGTGCTCCAGGGATTGCAGCCACTGGGCTGCTGGGCACTGGCCCAGCTGTAATCCCACCCTTTGGAATGTCACTGTCACTAGCTTCCTATGGGCAACAACTATTGAAGGGGTAGGATAAAGCAAAGCAAAACAAACCAACCTTCCCCAATCCAGAAAGCCATCTTCGTAAACCACTCCTGAATTCATAATGAATTTTAAAAAGACAAACTCACTCTCTCACTGAAGCAAATACATGGAGTTAAACCAGTGTAAGAGAAAAAAACTGGGAACAAACTGTGTATACTGCAATAGTGTCACATTCACCATTCCATCCATGGATTTTTGGGGCAAAAACTAATCATCTGAAGGCACACAGATCACTTCTACTAAATCTTATTACATGACAAAGAAGAACACTTCATTCAAACCTTAGTTTACTTTCTTCTTTAGGTACAAAACAGTTTATCCTAAGAAAGTCTAAAATAAACTTTTCTGGCACTCACTTGCAATTTAATTATCTCACTCCTGGTAAAGGCAAAAACAAACAAACAAAAAACCCTTAAGAAAACTTAATGTGTTATTTTGTAGCAAGTTCTGTTGAACTACTGATTCCTGTTTGTGCTCCAGGCAGCTTCAAATCCTGGGATTGCTGCTCTCTTGGTTTTACTGTTTCTGCTGCAGGATCTGAGCTTATCTGGAGCGTGTAAGCCGAGCTGCAGCACTCACTTCCTGCAGGAGGAAGGCTTTTAAGATTATTGATGATGTTTCTCACCTGCCAGATCATCCAAACTGGGGTACGAGATTAAAGACCAGCGGCACGGATGGCTACAAAATCTGGGACAGGGCATCAGCTTGGTTGGGCTGATTTGATTTTCTCCTGCATCTGTTCTCCAGCATGTTCCTGATGCTCTGGTATTGCCCTGAGCCCACAGTCAGCCAGAGAACTCACTGAAACTCCCCTAAATATCAAGTTTTCTGAGTCTTTTGCATCCTTTGTGGGCTGGGAAGGACAGAGGAACATAGAAGGTGCATTCTTGCCAGACTCAGTGGTATGCTTTTGATTTTGCTTGACTACAGGTTTTTGACATGTACAGGAAGATAAAATACCTTTAAGAATTAAGGCTATGCTTTACATTAAAATGAGATTTTTAACTGTTAGAAAAAAAATACACCGACAGCACCTCTGGCAGCTCTCTGGTTTGGGTTGGGCATGTCAGCTTATGTGATAAATACTCCCATGTGACAGCCCAGCCTCTTTCAAACTGTATCAACAACAGGTCACCTAGAAAGTAGCCACAAAAATTTGCTAGTCAAACTTGAAGTATGTAAAAAAACCACCACTTATCCTATCACAGTAACTATGCACTTTTTTAAGCAACTCCATTAAAGCAGTCCACTTCTAAGAAATGGATTTGCTTAAAATACCTTCAGTAGCAGTATCAGGAGACCAGGTTTCAACTTATACTGAAAATCCCCTAAAAGTGAGAAGTAGCTTTAAGTTATCCTACACTGACTGGTGATGGAAAGACCTGGAAATAAAGAAGCAAGTGCTTCTTAAAGCCACTCACATGCAGGGCAATCCTAACATCTGATCACAGCAGTTTTCCTCAAAAGTTGGCCATGAGTGTGTTCCAGTTCAGCTTGTTTCTAGCTGGGCCATTTATCACTTCCATAATTTTCACATCAGAATTTTTCAACAAATGTGGCAGCCTCTCAAGGCAAAGCCTTTTGGCCACCAACAAAAATCAATCCCCTTCAGCTTGTACAAAACCAGCAATGCACTGTTACAACCTTGCCACAACCATTATCAGAAAGACTGTGTTATTTTAAATTACCATTAATTTCATTTCATCAATTCTCATTATAACCCTTTCATCATTAAAAAGATATATAGTTCTTTATAGCTAGTTGTCACTTTTTGATAATGTAATACTGCATGCCCTTCCAAATTTGCTCAGAACATGGTAGAGGTAGCTAATTTATAGTTTATAGTTGTTGTGGATTTTTAAGGGTATAGGGAAGGGGAAACGTGGATGAGTATTACAGAACACTGAGAAAAATTAAGCCAGTGCTAGTATGTGTTTCAATATCATAAATATTTTTCATCTGCATGCCTTTTTTAGGAACAAAAACCAAATAAGAACAAAAAGAGAACAATACAGAGCAATCAAGACAAACAAGAGACTGGAATAAGAAATGGTACCATGGATGATGAAGGTGCAACAGGGCCATAAACCCAGAACAGCTGGGTTTGGCTGTGGTACATTGTACATTCCTTCCCACTCACAGAAGTTTTATAACTCTTGTTTTGGTTCAAGTTCCTCTTCTTTTCACATCCCAGTCTGCACCAGACTCTGCAGTACTTAGCATGGTCTGTTAGTAATGGATTTGTTGTAGACCAAGAGCCAGATTTCCAAAGTCCTCACACCTGATTTCATGTACATGTGAATGCACCCATCTTAATCAAGTGAATTATCAAAGGCACAAATAATTATTCGTGAGCACAAGCAGCCAACCCGAGTTTCAGTTTTGTGCACGACTCCCTCAGTGCTTGGTATCTGAAGCACTAAATATCTGCTAAATGTGTAAATTCTTACAACTTGTACACATTATGATATTTAATTGCACCGAGCTGGGGAGTTATTAGCCTGGCCCTTTGGATTCTCATGGTATTCCCTTTATCTTGAAGGACAGAGCAGATTTATTGCTGAAAAGATGACAATACAGTGATTTTCTTCATGTGTTTCCATTGCTAGGCTTATATCATGCCTGTAAATAATTAAGTAGATACCTACTAATAAGAAGCAGATTGATTGCTAATGGCCACAGCGCTGTCAGGTTCAGTTGGACACTGGACTACAAAAAAGCTAAAGGCAGACTGAGGTCCATTGTGCATTTTGGGTCAGGAAGTGTGAATTTTGTGATTGGGACAGAAAGAGCATCTTTCGCCAAAAAAAGCCAAGGAAGGAGGAAAGCAGGTTACCAAAGGAGAGAAGGGAAGGGGCACAGGACATCTCTGCCTACTGGAGCCCTCCTAAAAACTCCTGAAGGGGAAAGAAAAGATTTAAAATTTTCTCAGTTCATCTGGTCTTTAGCAAATCTGTTCCAGTGGGCTAAAGAGCAGGAATCACAATGATTTACCTCACAATGAAAAACAGCTTGAAGTTGGAATTGCTTTCATGCAACTTTTTCCCATAAGATCAACAGATGATTTCTGTATCTTTGGAAACAATTTTGACTATCAGAGATGGAAGAATACAAGTCAGAGTTCTATTGTGTAACTTTATCTTGCCTAAGAAACACTTAAAATCAGGACTGAGGCACAAATGCAATTAAAATTTACAGCTTTAAAATCTAAACAGAAAACTTGCGGAACAGACTTGAGTCTGCTACACTGCAGCATGCCTGCCCATAAAATCCACAGGGAAAAAATACTACAAGGTGATTGTTTGGAAGAGGTGCTCTCGCAAACCTTATTTATTTAAAATGCAGATTTTAGCTTCTTGTCTGGTGACCACTTGTCCGTCCCAATACGTATCACCATTTAAGTGAGATGAATGGATTTGAATTTCTTTCAGAGTCTCTATCAATGCTGCTTTATTGTTCTGCTTTATCATACAAACAGTTAGGACCACGCACCGAATTCTCTTTAACTCTCCACAGCCCTGAGACACTGCTTCACCTGGTCTGTAACTCATAGGTCTGATCACTTCCAGTTCCCTTTCAGGCCTCTGTGAGATTCACGGGCTGTGCACTCCCCCCAGTCCATCACTGCTGCTTTGTCAGTCACCGTGCAGGTCCGTGTTCAGAAACACTGACTGCAGAATTGATCCTGTGACCTGTAACTCGGGGAATGGCCTCGCTGCCTCCCGTTGAGCACATCTGCAGCTCTTTGAGGTCACTCGATTGGGAGCTTCTCTCCATTTCTAACCATCATTTGGAGGTCACACAGTGACAGCACCTTTACTTTATTTGTTTCTCTGCTGTGCCACACAAAGAAGGGGAGAACATGGATTTCACACGGCCTTTCAGAAAAGGGACTGTGTTATTTATTGGCTGTGGCATAAATTTACCAGCTTAATCTATAGAAGAGAGAGAGATCAGCGGCAGAAATTGCATTTTTTCTGTCATTTAGTAACTGTTGATGTGTGTTCTTATGTGCAAATTTCTCACTAACTTCTTACAGTTGCAAAAAAAGATAAAGTTTAGTATAAATGTACACATGGTTTTTTGAACAGAGATTTATCTCTCTTCACCAAAACAGAATATGGTATTGTAGCTTGAATAGAGATACATATTATTTTTAAGCAATAAGTTATTGGTCTCTTTAAAAACCACATTTCATTAATTCTTCTTTTTTTTCGTTAATTCACTTACAACTTATTTTCTCTTAAAATCCTAGACCCTAAAGAGCAAGAACCCCCTAGCATAAAACTCTTGAAAAACCTCACCACAGAAATTCTTAGGTCAGGGAGTTTTATTATGCCAACTCCCACTGGAGCTCCAGAAACCCTGGGCTTGTATTCCTGAGTTGGAATTTGCCACAGGTTAGATGCTCTCATTCCCTATTTATGAGATTAGTTTGATCACTTTGCCTTTTAAAAAAAGAGGCCCAAAAACCAAAAATCCCCAGACCAAGGCAATCAAGTTATTCACCATGTTGGCAGAGAGAGGAGGGTGGCCAAAATACTTCACATGTACAGAAATGAAAGCTTAATTCACACCATAGAAATGCAAGCAAATATTAGCAATTCTCCCCCATTAGCACTTCTGAACTAGAATGTGAACTTTTGAAAATGTTTTATAGAATAATCTCTATGGAAGAGAAATTTTGCTGAAACAAAATTCTACAGCAAATGTCCCAGCAGTGGCATACACTTTGTACATACTGAGTTAGAAATCACTCAGACTGGACTATCTACTGATTACTTGTCTTTAAAAATCCTAGAAAATAAACCCTAAAACCTCTGTCCAGTAACTCACAAGTACTTTATTTTTAACCTGTCAATGAATTTACTATCATTAAAATAAATTACAAATACAGCACAATCTTCATACAAATAACACATGAAACAAATCAGAAAATCACCCAGCAATCTGCCCGATTCTAAGTCAGCTCCAAGTCTTAACATTTTATGATCACCGTAAGTGGACACTTCCAAAATGATTACAATGTGCAAAACAGCAGCATTTCTTGCTGTCATAAAAATACACAATAGCCAAGACAAAAGAAAAGTCATTTGAGTTATGCTAATGGTGCAGATCATTTTGGCTCTAAAGAGCCTCCTCCTTTGGATTCAGCAGAACACCATAAACTGTGATTATGCACTGGCTGCTACCACTGTATAAACCCAGGGTTGTCTTAAACAGCCATGATGCTTTTCAAATTATGTCTTTCAGAAAGCTGACAAGTTGAATTTGAATCAGCCATTTAACTTGAAGCTTTTAAAAAGAGCAGATATACTTGAATGGTTCACCTCCAATGGCAGTGAGCTGCTTTGCAAGATCTGTTTCTTTATCACTGCAGCAGAGAAACCAAAATTGAAAGAAGTATTGCGTACAGCTAATTATATTTAAGTGAAGTTGGAGATGTCCTTTTTCCTAATTTTTTTTTTCCAATTAGAAAAGCATACTTAGATTTTATTACTTGAAGAAAGGAAAAAAAGACATCAGAAGAGCATGTGGAATATGACAGGACCAAAAGATGTTTCAAAACGTTTCACCCAAACACTTCCCTTTTCCCAGCTGGCTTTAGGCCTTGGAGTGTTACAGAACAGAACTTTAATCCTACTTACCTGTTATATCCACTACAATGAGCAGGACAGGAGAGTTAGGGCATGGAAATAATTCATGGCAATATTAGAAAGCTACAACTTCCAGGAATGAAAATATGATGGGTCACATTCTTAATCTCTACTAATATCCTTTAACTGGCGTAACTTAGAGCAGCAATTAGGTCCTGTAATTTATCCTCTTCATTAGTTTATCCATCCATACCAGTATCCCAGTCAGCAGAACAGAAAGAGAACAAAGTAGAGCTTTGTCCTGCTTCTTTCCCTGCCCTTAAGCTGCACAGAGCCACTCTCAGATCTGTTGTGAGGGATGTGAATATTCATGTATAAACTCCTTTTATTAAGTGAATTGTTAAAGCAGAACATCCATAACTTAAAACTTTTAAATGGTTATAAATGCAGTAAGATGTAGATAAGTAAACATGCTTACCTCATGTGGATTGCTATAGCCCAGAAGTAGATTTGCTGCTTTAATGTCACCATGGACATATTCATTTTCGTGTATGTATTCCAAAGTATCCAACTAGGAAAGAATTTAGAACAGAGGAGAAAACATCATCATCTTCTCCTCTCTGCCCCTAACCCTACCACCAAATACTTCTCACATAGGGAAATCAAGGACTAAACAGGCTGAGCCAACAAATTTGGCTTGGACTAATGATGAAACATCATAACCAAGCCATACTTTGCCATGAGATATCCCTGTATCCCTGGTACTCATCCCTCTGAGTACCAGTTTCTAAATCATAAAGCAAAAATGAAACCAATACTTTATAAACACCAGAGGAAATGCCACGAACACCAAGCTCTTAAAAAAATCACATTCAATCAGTTCATAAATTAAACCCTGCCAATTCTTACATGACCTGCATTTCACGTAACCTCCTCTGCATCATCATCCTTCAGCTCCTTAATTAGAGCTATTGTGCCTCAGTATTATTAAAAAACACATTTGCACTTGGCAACTCATACAAAGGACAACCTAATCCTGACTTTTGGAGAGCACAAAGAGCATTACAAGTTTAGCAGTTATGTGACTATGAAAGACCTTTAATTTTTTAAAAAATATCATTATTTAGGTTAAAAGGCTGCTTCGGGTGCATCCAGTCTAAGAGTTCCTCTTCCTGGAGAACCATTGCCTCTACTTCATTTTCTGTCTACCTCTGCTCAGTAACAGCAATATTTCACAGTATTTCACAACAGAAATCATGTTGCAAAGGAGTACCTATAAAATCTTCTGTTGGAATGTGCCACTCTACACCCATTTGAAAACAAAACTGGTATTTGCAGACTGGCCTAATCCTGGCCTGTATGATCAGTGTGTTCAGCAAACACACTGAAAATTTGGCATTCAAGCATGCAATTGTGAACTTTGACAAATATGGATGTCTAATACAATACCCTTCAGACACTGAAAGAAAAAAATCAATACATGTTGAAACATATGAGAATAGGCTTACACATCTCAGTCTAGACACACAGGTTGAAGTGTATGGGCTGTGTTTTAACCTATTAGAAAAAAAAAACTGGTTTGACCACATTTCAGTCTGTAGGGCGGTCTTGATTTTCTACTTAATACTCTTTTTTTCTTAAAAAAAAATAAAAAATACTGAAATAAGAAAATACATAACATTTACACGTTTAATTCTAAACTCAATAGCCACCTAGAAGAACTATATTAGCAAGATAATTCTCTAGCTGAGCTCAGCAAATTCAAGACACAGCAATTTCCTCTCTCTCTGTGCGTACCATTCGCACCCCAAGTTGCAGAACAAGCTCTTTCTTAAACCTGCTTCCACAATCTTCAAAGATTCTTTGAAGGTCTTCCCCCAGTCTCTCCATGACCATGAACCTGTAGCTATCAGGAAATATGGAAAAGGGAGAAATCCTTTAAGACATGACTGCAAGTTTGTGTCAGATTGAAAGGACTTAATCTCCATTTTTGAAAATGGGGCATCAGTCAAATTAAGGTTTAATTATCATTCATTTATTACCTTTTTCCCTTGTACTCAGCCAGGCCTGATCCCCAAAACACCGGAATTCCCAAACATCTTATTTTTTTGAGATTCATCCACTTTCTTACTGTAATAGTAATAAAAACATAACATTGGGTTAAAGGTAGCTGAGAACTCCAGGTTTGGGGTGTTTTATTTGTCTTAAGGCTGATCTATCTCTAGAGTCCATTCATTGTTGTGCACACAGTAAATCTGGTCCTGTTCTGGCTGTTTGGCTTCCATTCTCCCTTCTGATCAGAAAGGACAAGGACAACACCCAAGCAACAAAACCTACAGCAATCCAGAATTACCACAGCACCCACTGGGACTGCTTCAGTGCATATGAAATGAGTTGGCTTTCAAGCTCTAAAGCAATAGCTCTTAACAGAAGTAGTTAAACCCAAATTTGTCCTTGCATCTACCTGAATCAGAGCTGATACATTACTTACTATGCTCTTGTTTTGCAGCCCTCTGGTAAAATTTCAGTTCAGAAAATAAGGGGCCATTTTCAAGATATTCCTGTTGAGAAATAAATAAACCTAGTATCATAAAAGGCATTGAAAGACAACAGTTTCTCAACAAAAGCATATAAGCAATACCAAGAGAATGAACCCCCTTTTTTACCCCCATTTCCCATATCCCATGCCACCTGAAATTTAATTTTAATAGGTAGCTAAAAAGGAAAGTTGTTTGGCAACTCATTTTCATAAACAACACAGATTTTTTCAGGCATTATTTAAGACACTATTTTCAGAAATATTGTAGATTAGGTGTGTTCGAGATCAGTCTAATTTGCCTTACTAAACTGTTGAGGGCTGTAATCAAGAAAAGAACCAAGCCAAGGAAATCCTGTGTGTCATGGAAATGCCAAATATAACCCCAAGCAAGGAAAGTGTATTAAAACCCCCAAAGCACCACAAGCCATAGGCATGCAATACAGACCCAATGCTGAAAATAAGGATAGATAATTAAGAGAAAGTACTGCATGCAAGTTAATAATTTAGAAATGAGATCTACACGTTACCACTTTAATGACATGCACTGCACCATCTTCTACAGGAACCTGAGTTTGAGGGGATGCTGCAAAGGAACAAAGAGATGGAGATCAAGCTGTACGCAACAAGATATAATTGCAAATAAAGACTGTGCTAACACTGAGTCAGGCAACCAAAAATACACAACAAAGTCGACATTTTGTCTTGAATTCCTGCTTTTAAAGGTCAGAGCTTTGCCGAAGTTCAAAGAAAAATAAAACAAAACCAACACACACAGAAGTTTTAATCAACAAGTAGAGAAGCAATTTTAAGCCATATTTTCAGAAGTCTCCCCCTGGATGTTAATTAAGGGGTAAGCAGGATGTCCTCAGCACACGTTTGCACCACAATGAGCTATTCCATTAGGACAGGTTCTGTTTAAGTCATTCCAGCCAATTGGAAAACCACTGTATTTGGTTGCTGTCAATCTACTGTCGTGACAAAGACACCTCTTAAAAGTTCTGACCTACATTATGCCTCCAGACAGGATTGTCTGCTTTCCTCTATCACAAATTAATTTGGCCCTAGAACCTTGATTCCTATTCTGGCATTATTTAGACACTGGCCTAAGTTAGGGATAGCACAGCCACCATCTGCCTAAAGGGGAGCTGAGGGATTGTGCCTCTCCGTGCAAGCAGAGATTTCAAAACAATAATTGACCACATGTGCCAATTACAGCCCAGGAGACAGAACCTCTGTGCACAGACAATGCAATCCTATTTTCTTCTGACCCTGAGAGAACTATCAGCTCTCTCTGATACTACTGAAGCTACATGGAGCTACACTGGGATTAAAATTTAATGAGACTAAATCATCTTTGAGAATCATCACTGAAAAAAGGTAAAAAGAATACAGTTCCTAGGAAATAAGTGTCCCTTTCAAACTTCTGATAATGATCAAATACCAACAACAGTCCAGGTGTGAAACACTTCAACCATCAGCACACACAAAAATAGACCACTTTTATCCACAAAATAAAAATCAAGTAAACTTGGATCTAATCAAACCATCCAAGCTTACTTTTTTTGATGGTCAGGGCATAAAAATACTTTCACAATGAACTCCTTCAGCTGCCATCTTCCTTCAGTTGTATTCAGCATCTGGGTTGAATCTGGCAGTGTACACACCCCAAACACCCACAGGCTCCCCACTGACACTTCCCCATGTGAATGCTGCTGCGCTAATAAGACATTAAAATAAAATTAAAATATTAAAACAGTAGCTCTGGAAGGTGTGAACTATCCATAGACTCACAAAAGTAACAGTCACATTCAGAATACAAATTAAAACTACTAGAAGGGAAATTTTGGTACACTTTGTTCTTACCATAGTACTGTGGTGAACTGGGAATTAAGGCACAGGCATTTATGCCTTTTATTTTTCTCTGCCACATACAGAATATGTGTTACTAGAAAACATTAGTTTAAAGGAGCACATCACATGTTTTCACTGCATTCAACAACATCACATTACGCAAACAGAACTTGATGGGCTCCCTTACTGACAGAGATCAGAAAAGAACTTGTGGATAAGAAAATGTAATTCAGTACCAAGTTACTTAACAGAGGTTTGATAGGTGTAGAGAAGTATCAAATTTAAATGTATTTGAAACAGTCTGATGTAACTTCCCTGTAGACTTCTTGACATTTTATAAAGAGAGGCCTCACTCACAGTAATCTGGAACAGAGTAAGAGCTATCAGGGTAACGGAGAAGAGCAATTAACAGGAGGTAGCCCAGCAAAGGGGCTTCACCCCCATGGTTCTTACACTGTGCTGGCTTGGATGCTTCCACACTGAAAGAACATCCTGAAGAAAAATAAACCCAAACTTAGCTGGCAACAGTTACAGAGTAAAAAGGGAGAAAAGTCAAAGCTCAACAAGATACAGAAACAGGTGCCCCACAAAGCAAGTTACATTCAAGGCTACGAAAGGAGAAAAGGTATTATTTTTACTGCACATACATGGAACAAGGCACAACATTCCCCATGAAGAACACTCCAGACTTCTCACACAGATAATGCTGAGACAATCGGTCTCATCCGTACAGATAAGCAGAAGTTGTATGTGTACCTTTTGTTACATCATTTTAATTACCCATTCAGATCTCAACCAGCAACACTCCAGTCACAGCTCAGAAAAAAGACAGACTATTTTTTTTGTCCATAAATAAACATAAATGGTTTTCAAAAAATTGTCTCATTACTATGTATAGTTACTTAACAGACTGGAAAGGCTCCCAAGGTTTAACAAACAGTCTGATTACATACCTCATAGACCACCACCACATACTCTCCTGCGAGTTTAGCTCATAGTTAATTACTGTATACTCGTAATTAGCCATGTGCTAGCCTCGTTCTGTGTGGTAGCACATGGCTATTTATAATATTACAATCAGTTAAATGCTAGACTGCAGGACAGTGAGCAGAGACTCTGCAGGAGAGCAGTGCTGATAGGCAGGAGGTCTCTGACGGCAGATGAGTACTCACAGAGTAACAGAAGCACTGTATGGCAAGATTATGTTTGCAAAAAAAAAAAATCTTAAAATAGCATAACGATTGTATGAATTCCCAGTTTCTACCGCTTTTATCAACCAGAGATGCACAACCCCTGACATTTGGGGAGTGGGGGTGTTGATGCAGGCACAGCCATTGTCTGCGGAGCTGACGTGCTCCTTTAAACTAATGTTTTCTATTAACACGTATTCTATATGTGGCAGCTGTATCCTACTGGTGTAGGATGAAGCTGTGGACAAGACTGTGCTGTTTTCACCTCATGCCAAGAGGAGTCTCACAAAAAACTTGTAGAGGGCAAAGGGCACAGCTCTGCTCTCCCTCCCCTTCATCCCACAGCCACCATGCCAGTGAGGAGCACGCAGCTTTAAAATGCCCTCTGAAATAAAGCAGTGTGGTAAGATTCACATCCTGGGCCATAATTTCCAACTGCTGTGCCTACACAAATAACTTACCTGGAATTAACCCATGTCCAGAACTCCCTGGTTTCACCCAGCGCAGCAGTTATGGCCTTATCATCCACTTTAACAATGAATTTCATCCCTTTTTTTGCTGAGTGCCACAACCTTAATTAATGGAGCTCTCTAAATGTTAACAAGCTATGGTAACAAAAGGGTGTTTGTGGCTGAACTGCCATTTCCTACAACCACACAGCACAATTGCAGCCTGACAGAGGAATGTGCCAATTCCATTTGCCAGTTCAAACGTGCTTGTTGTAGTTTTAGCAGTTAATTTGTGGCAGTCACATTTGGAATATGGTGAAATATTTTCAATGGCTCTCACAGAACCAGTTTTGTTGACAAAGTTTACACAGTGGAAAAGAAAACAGCACTGATTTGGCAGTTTGGAAAAACATCCCTGCTCCTGTCCACAGCTGGTGTCTTTGCCACTGCTGGATATTTACAGGATTTATTTGTTTGGGAAACATGAATAAAAGTATTTTCAGAAGTCCTTTAGTTGCTAGTACTTTATTTTTGCTTTGTTCCACTCATTAGCTAACCCTGAAGAGTGATATATCAGCATAGATTTTGTAGAAATAGAAACTAATCTCAAAAATACCATATTTTTGAAGTTACAGGCTACCTATAAAAAAGCTGGAAAAATTCTGACCCTGCTTATGTCAAGCCAAGAGCTGTTAAATTCAATGGGTATCAAATGGGAGGAATGTTGTTCAGAGCATCTAACAATAAAAAAAGGATCCAACTTGCAGCAATAGAAATACTAAAACCAAAATGTAGACAAGTAAATGAAAAAGGTTGCATTTCCTATTTAACACAACTTCAACTATTTCCTACATAGGGAGGGTGCCACGGCAAATGTTTAAAGGCAAACAAGGTCATTGTCTCCCCCTCCCTGACATTGCAATACCCAGTATTTCCCAAAAATGGAATCATTCAGTGCTTGAAGCATGTTTGCACTCCTGACTCCTTTTAATGCAGCCTAAGGAAGTTCTGCTTCTCTGATACTTTATAGGTGCAGCATCATTTCCCAGACAGACTCTTTGCTGAGCAGTATTTTTGAACAGGTTTTATTCCAGATTCTTCTTCCAGGTAGCTTTAAGAATGTGGAGGGGTTTTATACAGATTACAGACACAGAGCCCCCTGTAAGACCCATCTTCCTCAAGACCAAACTAAACTGATTTGGGGAGAAAATAGTGTTCAGCTGCCAAACTGTTTTGCAGGTAACTCCAAATGCCTCCAAGTTAAGAGCATTCAGTACTGGTTGGAAATTTCACTATACTTCTTACTCATGTTTCTGTGAAACCTTAATCGTGATTCACCAGAGCCCCAGTTTTGTATTCCACAGCAATGGAAGCGAATTGTTTGACTTTCAAAGTTAATTACTCTAAGCTGGAATAGGGATGACACATCCTTTAACCCCAGGCAGAAAAGCTTTGCATGGCCTGCTCTTACAGCACTCTCAGATGGGAGCCCAGGCCTCTAATATTTAAAACTTGATGCACAAACTGTTTTCTGGCAAGATTCTGCTGCAGCCCATCTGCTGGTCTGACATGGTGCCCACTCAGAACACGCAATGCCAGTTTCAGTAGGGTACAGGAGCCAAAGACAACTGAAGGAGTGCCCTCTGTAAGGCAAGAGCTTGTACCTTAGCTGTCCTCCAAAGCTCCTCCTACATCCCCCACTGAAAAGAAATAAATAAAATAAATCAACCAAACCTGCTCTCCTGATTTCCCAGCATTACTCAGTGCATGGAAAAAGAATCCTCAATACACGATGTGGCAGAACACTAAAGTGTAGCAGTAGTGATCTCCGCAGGCTTTGTAACAGGCTTTAGACTGCTGTTCAAAAATTAATTATGCTTTCCCAGTTAAGATTTTTAGCTTAAAGAGGACCAAAAAAGAGGAAGAAAGGGTAAAGATTCCAGAGGAAGCACTCATCAGCAAGAACTAGTAAAGGTAAGGAGTATTTTCTCTTTGACAGATGGTGCAGGTCCTGTACCATGTAGTCAGTACTAAGTAACTCTCAGTAGCAAAATCAGGCTAAATTTATGATTTAGTTTGCCTACAAACAGGGTGTTTGCAATATCTCTGCTTGCACAGTTTAATATTAGTGACTAGACAGGAAGACTCTTCCTGAAGTGGTGTTTGTCTACTAACAAAATTTATTTTCACACTAAGGTTCACACCTGCAGGTACAATGCATTTTAACATCCTGGAGTTAAGAAAAATCCCTCCCTGTCTTGAGTTACCTGCTAGTGCTTTTAATAGCAGGGCTTTGCTATTAAGATTCTTCTTTCCATTGAGCTAACAAAAGTCATGCTGAATTCATCTTTTGGTATCATTCTACTGCACTTTTAATTCATTTGCTGCACTATTTTAATTTAAGCAAGTGGTGAAGGACTTTGAATCTCCAGAAGCAATTGCTAAAGCAGCTTCCTAAGCAAACCAAGGAATGAACAGTAGCACCAAGTGTGCTTCCATCAATGCTTCTCTTCCTTGACACAGGTACACCCCTGCTCACAACTACACAAACTATCCATGGAAATCAGTCTTTCAGAAACAAAAACAAACTCTCTTTTACACCTCAGCCTGATTCTCAGAATACCAACAGTTAGATTGAACTATGATCCAAGCTTAAAAGCAGAAAAGCCACAACCAGGCCTCTTTGTTACCTCCACCAGTAGCAGGGCTCACAGAGATGCTACTATTGAAAGAAAATTTTAATGCATTTAATCACTTTTTACTGCTCAGGAAGAAATTCTTTCCCTTCTCCTTGGAAATGTGAGGAAAAAATTCAAAAGGAAAGGATAGTACACTGGCTACACTGATCTCCAAGCAGGGCAGAATTCAATGATGACTTTACCAATATTTATTGTCCTGAGCTTCATAAAATTAAAATGCATTTACAACATAGTAAGTTCGATCATAAAAGACACCATCTAACAAATGTGTGTATACAAGTTTTAAAAAATACTTGTATTTTTCAGAACCATCCCTTTCCATGAGAAAGAAGCCTGCAAGCAGATAGTGCTGAATACAGCAAGTTTCACAGTGCCAGAGGAATCTTAACAAAACGACCTTTCTGCATTTAAATTTTCAGTCCAAATTGTGGATTAATAGAATGCTTGCAGCAGGACCAGAGAATGATTTCTATAAAGATTAGTGTTAATTACTGACTCTGATCAGAGAGATAAAAGAGAGAATGTAAGGCTCTCTCAACTCTTGGTTAATTTTCCACTGTTCTCCACACGGCTACAAACTTGTGAGACCACCAATGTCACAGCCTTCCTCAGCTGCTCTTCATTCTGCTCCCCTTATCAAAGGGATAACAGCTCTATCTGAAGTGTCTGAGAGCAAATCAGCAGCAGCAACACAAAAATAAAACTTCTAATGTACAATAGCACAGTTAACCCCTGTTTCTGACTACGTTGCTCTTGCTGTGACAAAAACAGTGCTTGAGAGGACATCTCTAGAGGGCTTCTGCTACGTGTCTCCACAAGTGGGAGGAATCAGTGCTTGTAAGCTTTCTGCTGCTGGATTTGCTCTGGCTGAGATAAAAATGAAAAGGCAAGGGAAGGAACAAGTCAACAATGGACAAAACAAGCTGGCACAGATTGGAAAGCCTAAGAATAATCAGAAAACAAGGGAAAGCATTTGTGAGGCAGGACAGAACTTGTAGATAGTGGTAACTTTCATGCACATAAGTTCAAGTTCAGAAGCCCTGCATTTGCATCCGGGGACTCAGGGTCAGTAAATGGCTTTCAGCAGCTTTGATTTAGGGAACAGAAACTTCTTCCACAAAATGCACCCCTCGTAAATATATTTTGCAGAGACACCACAAAATTTCTTAAGAACATTGTTACAGATTAATGGAGTATGGAATACCCTTAATGGGAAATTAAACTATAACAACCACATCAAAATCTTTACACTGCTACTGTAAAAATACTTATTAAAAGATATAGCTGGCGAAGTTAACCTTTACTTTCATAAAAGGGCTGTGCTCTTCATACCTGCCAGGCAATTGAAACTGCCTCCACTCTCCTGCCTCCCACCTCTCTACAGCTCTTTTTGGGTGAACTCTTCACTGCAAGTTAGTGGTTCTCTCATGCCTTGCTCTAGATGTACTAAAAACAAGTCTGAACAGCACAAAGAGAGGGGGCATCTCCCAGCACCAAGCATCCCTATCTTAATCTCAAAGGTTTGTCATCCACTTCATCCCCTTGGCTTGCAAAGGCAGCTGAGCTATTTTGTAGCATCAAGCTCTCAAAAAGCTGCTGAGTAATGTACTTTAATTAATATAAGCACATATCAGAGACCAAGAGGTGAACAAAGAAAGAAAGCTTCAGTGTCAATACTTAGGGATAAATGTCCATTTTCTCTTTAATTGATGAGCTACAAGGGGAACTGAGCCTTCAAGGTAACATTCACTATCCCTCCTGAAAGAAGGGATTAAATGAGCACAAAAACCATTTAAAAAGTGGCAGCTGCATTTCCTCAGCCATGCTGTCATTTATGAAAAAACACAGAATAGTAATACCTGGAGTCCCTGATTGTATTCTCACTCTCAGCTAATCCACTGACTGCTCTCCCCCTCAGTTCAGTGGGAGCCAAACTGTAACAAACACCACAATGTAAGAAGTCACCTCAGTGGTCTGTGTGATCACACAGGAAACTCCAATCTGCAGGGAACTGTCTGAATCCCACGTGCTAAACAACCCCCAAGGTCCAGTGCGATTTGGCTGCAGCAGGAAATGACAGAGCTATATTCTGAGTGATTCAGGAACACAATATTTTTTGTCTTACATTTGGAGAGCTACGCCCACTACAAGCTTGCTTTCTGCACTGCATCCCCAGTTCCCTCACACCCTTCTGTCTGTGGGAGATTCCTGTGAGTTCCCATCTTCCTGCCCTTTATCTTTGAATGGCAATACACAGAGACAGCTGCATTTCTTAGGTCTATTATCTCATGGTGACATCTCACATATGCTCAATTCACAGCATCTCTCAAGTGTAACCAACTAATGCTTCAAAGGCAATCATAATAAGGTAACAGATATATCAAAAGGAAAAAGAATGTAAATCCTCTAACAGTGTCCTACTCTTTGACTTGTCTGTATCTGCAGTGAGCTGAAACCCCTATCATTTCCACTGGTTCTGTCTGCAGCAGTGAGGAATAGTGTGAACTATAGAAATTCCAGAGGAAAACAAAGCAGAAACTTCACTACAGGAACCTCCTGGATGTACTGCTACTGTATGTATAGCTGCAATGTGTATCTGATTTATGCATAAAAGGAACTTGGTTTGTGTATAGGAGTGACTTTTTTTATTAAGTTTTAAGCATTATTATTCTAAATAGAGTTAACATTACTCTAACTTAGAAAGATCATGCTACACTCCAGGGACAATGTGGTAAACTGCTTCTAGGTAATTCTTTACTGCTCAATACAACCTCAGTTTTGTTCCAAACAGACACTGTGGTCTAGTTTGTATATGCTGCCGTGAAAAAGAGAAAAACCAAACCACCCAAGCCCATAATATTACCTTGAACACAGGATTTGCTCTTTCATAGAGACCAGCAACAGCAACATACATTACACACCTGGCAGTGACCCAGAATGCTTTAAAAACTGCCTTTCAGAACCATTCACTCCTTCAGTCCCGCTGACTGAAATGCAGCAGCTTCTTCTGAAGAAAACACAGAAATTTATCTAGGCCAGAGCAAATACAGAACACCATTTTCACCTCTGCTGAAAAGATGTGAATTTAGAGGCAGCACCCAGCTAAGTATTGTTAAGTTTTCATTTCCTGGATGAAAACTGATTTACTCTTGGCCAGAAAATAACACTTCCAATAACCAGAAACTGAAAGAGTGCTACAGAGCTGGCAGAAGGCCAAAACAGTGGCTAAGAAAAGCACCTTTTATTTTGAAAAGCATCACCTACCTAGCAGTGCTTTTCGGTGATCTTTGACACAGTGGCAGATCGGTTGCCCCACTCAAGATTCACAGAAAAGTGCATTAGTACCCAGCAAAATGAGCTGGAACAGGCCATGGAGAACACGCTTTACCATGAGCAGGAACGGAACAGGAACAACAGCTCCGAGAACCATACTTCAACAAGGAACACCAACAGCATGTAAAAAACAGTAACTTTTTAAAGTTAACTGCCTTATCTAGCTCACAAAGTTACAAAGCAACTTGCAAGTCACCCTCTTAATTATCAGTGGTATTTTACCTAAATAGATCAAGCCAAATCCTCCCTGGCCGATCTGACTGCCCAGCCTCCAGGTTTTTCCTTCGGTGTCTTTCAGGATCATGTCTTTAGGGAGCGGGACTGGCAGCTTGCCTCTGCCGGGACCCTTGGGCGGCATCGTACCTTGAGGGAGGGGAAAACGAAAGAGAAAGTTTGCTGAAAAACCTCTGCCAGAAAGTACAATATCCCTCAATGCGGCTTTGCCCAGCGGCACGGAGCAGGGACACGGAGCCCAGAAAGTACAATATCCCTCAATGCCGCTTTGCCCAGCGGCACGGAGCAGGGACACGGAGCCCAGAAAGTACAATATCCCTCAAGGCCGCTTTGCCCAGCGGCACGGAGCAGGGACACGGAGCCCAGAAAGTACAATATCCCTCAAGGCCGCTTTGCCCAGCGGCACGGAGCAGGGACACGGAGCGACGCCCTTCATTCCGCTCCCCCTCACCCACCTCCACAGAGCCCCCTCGGCCTCCCCCCGCCGCCGGCCGCAAACTTCCCAGCCGGGCACTTCCGCAGCAGCGGCAGGAGGCGGAGCGGCCGGCAGGACGCCGTCTTCCCGCGGGGAAAGCCGAGGCGGGGATGGGGCAGGGCCGGGACAGCCCCGGCCGGGCCGAGGAACCCCCGCCGCCCCTATGGGCCCTCAGCGGGCGGGGCGGGGCGCGCGGCCTTTCCCGCCTCCCCTCAGCCACACTGGCACCGCCTTCCCTCAGCGCCGCGGAGCGCGGGAAGTTCTCGCGTCCCGGGCCCTGCGGCTTCCCGCTTCGGGGACAGGGAGAGGGGAGACGGAGGAGTAGGAAGATCACGGGGAACGGAGGAGGAGGGAGATGGATCAGGGAGATCGTGAGGGACGGAGGAGCAGGGGGTGATGGCGTCCGCGAAGCTGCCTCAGCCCCAAGTGTTCCCGCGCTCCGGCTTCTGAGGCAGCGCTTCACAAAGTTCCTTGGGAAGGAACTGCTTTTAATTATTTGGTGCATAGAGAAGTAGGCGATCAGTCGGCTTCCTGCCTGAGGTAAAAAAGACAATAAAATCTCAGCTGACAGGGTCTGGGGTGCAGCGAAGTCACAGAGCTGTCGTGGTGCCACCCTTCCCTCAGGCCACTTCGGTTTTCCCTCAGGATCTTCCTGGCAGAGGTCAAGGGTAACTATTTCCACACAGAAACACCTGTAGCTCACCCCAAAACAGCACAGCAGAAGAGGCAATGGCCACCTCAGGCTCCTTCCAGGCAGGGACAGAGGAGAGATGCAGCTGACTCGGGGGAGGATCAGCCTCATCACCTTGTAAATTGGCAGTAAAAGACACAGTGAGGTGAGTTTTAATTCCCCTAGCTCCCAGTGCGTAGCTTTTATCACAAGCCACCATCTTGTTCAGGCTTTGTTTTATTAATAATGTCCGTTCACCCAGGTACACGACACCTAGGTAGAGTTCAGTGGGGACCACCACACCATGACTACAAGTCCTTTTTCAAAAATAGGGGGTTAAAACTTAAACGTTTAAGCCCTTTTTTTTTTTTTTTAAGACCTGTCCCTTTATCTTAAAGAACAATCAAAATCCAGAACATCACCAACCACATAATTTGCAAGTGAACTTGAAAGTGTTAACACAGATTACAACTGCAAAGCCTATGTTGGCATCAGGAAATTAAGATTTTATGTAGCAACGCTTTCTGCTTCATCAGTCTTGCAGGCTCTGTGGTTTTATCATTAGTGAAAGGACCAGCTGAAGAATCGCCAGCAGAAAGCTCAGCCTTAAAGGGAACAAATTCAGAATTTCCGTAAAGCATTTTGTAGAGTTTTTCCCCTTTGCAACAGTTGTCAAAACAGACAGTAGGTGTGTGGTGTTGAAGTTGTTTGGTTTATTCAAAAAAGCAATCACAGATGCCCAGTTCAGCATCACAGAAACCATCACTGTTATCAGTGTTATGTGTTACCTGGGTGAAGGATCTTTCCAGAAGAAAATTACCTCTAAACAGTTGCCTGGGAATCAGAGGACAAGCCTCTGTTTAAGGAGAAAGAATTTTATTTTTTTCTTGGCTGTTGCAAAGAGGTATCCACATGATCGAACTGGAATCAAAACATACATTAAAGGGCTTCCTGCTTCCAAGCTCTTTCCCTGCCCATAAAGTTTCACCAGAAAAAAAAAAAATTGAAACAAATCAGGTAAGATGGAGGAAAGAAACCCCACCAGGTTAAGTATAAGTATTAGGAGACATGATCCTTAAGAAACAAGACTGATTAGATATTCCTATTTTTGTTCTATTTTCAAGTATGTAAGAACGGCAGTGCCTTTTGTCCCCACCAAACCACTGAGAATACTTTAACATCAGGAAGTTACTGGGATACATTGATCTAATGAAAGGTTGGGGTTCAATGCAAAACTTTACAGCTCATAAATACGAGTTGTTTTGAGCTTTTATTCATGAGCAAGGATAAGATCACAGAATACAAGTTCATGGAGTTCTGAAGAATAATGAACCATCCTTAATAACTTACAGTTCTATCACAACTTGTGCAATTTAACATTATCATGTGGTATAAGAAGGTTTAAGCTATATAACCTACAAGTCATGGAAAATAGCTGTGGGTTTTTTTGATTGTTTTTTGTGAGAGAATAGATGCAAAGTTACAGATTTTCAAGCTTTTCTTGTTCATTAAAAGAATTAAAACCCTCAAAGACAATCACACAGGAACGTAATAGAGACTGGTATCTTTCACCCAAAGAAAAAAAAAATTACTAAAAGAGAAGCTCCTACACATACCAGGCTAGTAGTGAAGAATAAGTTTATTATTTAGATCTAGATTTTTATTAATAAACAACCACAACAAGTAGGCCCATTAAAAAGAGTATGTATATGTTACTAGCAAAATTTTCCTGATTGGGTTTCAGACACTGCAAAACACAAAATTCACACACATTAAAAACTTAATAAAGACCAAAGGCTTTCCTGAGAAAAGCTCTCACCAGATTAGAAGCTGATACTACAGCCTTTGGCTCTGTTAATAGCACGTTAATGTATTTTGTGGGTGGGACTAAGGAAACCTCTTTTCCTGTTGGGCTGAGCTGGAGGTGGGCCATTTTTCTTTTTTCCTGCTTATCATCAGCCAATTTGCAATCTTCCCAAAAAAACCTGAGCTTCCTTTAAGCAGGTTAAATAAAGCCTACCTGCCCTCCTCACAGTTGCTACAAATTAGCAGTTTGGGGAGGTGATAAAGGGGATGAATACCCATAATAACTGCACGTGAGGGTGGTTTTGTTGTTTGGGTTCGGTTTTTTCCAGGAAAGCCTGATTGTGATGGAAGCAATTTCCCTTCAAGGTGATATAGCTACCACTATTGCCAAATACAATAATCCTATTAGGAAAAAGGTGAATGTGCTAACAAGAGTAAAAACATGCAAATCATACCAGTAGCAAGAATATGTTCTGGAGGGTAACAATCGGGGGTGCTGGTTTATCGTGGGCTGCATTTAAAAAGTGTGGTGACAGTCTTGGGGAGTCACTGCTTTCTTTAAGTGTTTAATAAGACAGAAAACCATTTTTATCTTTGTCCTGAAGCTGTATTTGTTTCTGTCTTTGTCTTAAAACACTGTACATTAAACATTCAGTCCATCTTCCCTTTAACTTTTTTCTTTTCCTTGCTCAAACCTAAGCTTGAATATAAAAGATTGCAGTCAATTACATGAAATCTTGCAGTGTCACATGCACAAAGCCCCTTGAATTTGCTACAGTAGGTGAGCACTTGTAGCTTCTCTCACCATTGCATTGTGATGCTTTTGTGGTATTTAACACTGACATTTTAGCACTTCCCCATTTAATTCCTCTGCTTTGCTCCAGATCTCACTGATGCTTAAAATATCATGGCTAAATTTACTCCAGAGCTGTAACATCTCTGTATTAAGAGCATTGACAACAAGGCATCAAGTTTCAGACTGCTTCCCAGTTTGTGCAGAGCAATCTATTTGTGTCCCTGCATCTGTGCAGGTCCCATGCTCTTGCTGTGCTCGCTGCCAGTTCCTGAGAACTTTGGAAGTAATTACTTTTTGCAGTATCCAGGGAGCTCCAACATCCAGGGGCCATGTTGCTCAGCTCAGTCATTGTCTAGGTGCACTGACACCCATTTCAGAGCCTCCTGACTCTATTTTGTGTAACTGGCCCCATGATTGAGATCACGTAATTACAATAATTAGGAAGCTCACCTCAGGATATTATCAGAGCAATGCACCCAAACCTAAGTCCATATGGTTTGAAATAGCTAATGAGTCAGTTAATGTGCTATGTCCAGGAGTAATGGACACTCAATATGGATGGCATAGAGACATCATTTACCAAATTCATGACTGATTAAGGTTTTCCATGTAGACAGTTCTTGTATTTTGCATCTCACACTAAGTTCAACCTATTAAAGGTGTTTACATGTTAAATAGAGCAGAGGAAAGCAGCTGAGACTTGTAAAAGGCAGGTAAGAAACTAGTCCTCTCTTTAAAGAAAATACAAAAGATTGGAGATCTGGGAACTTTCATTTGAAATAAACAAATTACTTGAAAAGTGCTGTTAAAGTACAGGAGATGACGGTGGTAATAGGTGACATTTGCTTTAGTGTACATAGCCTGAATGAATGACTCCCACACTTCCAGAGGGGCCACTTTAGCCTCTGGAACGGATCTTCCTTTAACATTCACCTTGCTACTGATCCCATGGAGTTGTGCAGCCAGTTCTACACTCTGAACTCACCAGAATAGGAAATTAATGCAAGGAAGGCAAACTTCTGGCAACAAAAGCACCAAAACCCCAAAGGTAAGGAGGGATGTCTGGCTTTTGAATGAGCTACAGAATCTGTCTGTCCAGTCAGGGTCAGGATTCTTCTCACCGAGGAATTATTTTAATTTTAAGTTGCTGCTCTCTCATCATTTTCATGGCTGTTGAGATGAGATTTTACTCCCTGTTCCTTTCACTATAACTGCAAAGATGGTCAGAACCTGGGTGTGTTCCTTATCTCTTGGATGTCCGAGGTTTTATTGCTCGTGCCTTTAGAAAGCAATTATTGCTGAGCACTGAAGAAAGAGTGTTACCCATTTTTATTTTCTTTCAGAAATGTGTGAAGAGGTAATGTAAGTTTATTGGTGTTGTGGGAATGAGTTGTATTTGCAGGGAGAGCAGAATGTCTAGTGCTTAGAGCACAGAAGGGGATCAGGAAGATTTCCCTTATGGGAGTAATTCCTGGAATCCTAATCCTGGTTCTGCCACTGCCTGAGTTTATAGGAATAATTTCATATTTGTTTCATTTTATCCATGTGGAGCAGTTTGGGTGGCCTGGTTTGAAGCACTGAGCTTCTCAGGTGTGTGCATTTTTGCCGTGGCTGTTACCTGATGAGAAGGTGCATGTAAATCACTGAAGTCTTTCCATCTCTGAGATTATCCACATGAAGTTGTTCAAGAAAGGAAACTCATCTGTCATAGCATTCATTATTCACATATCAATGCTACTTTTTATGTATAAACTTAATTATGTTGATAGGATATATTAAATATGACTCATTTTACTGCAAGATTGATTTTTTTCCTGACCTCAGAATAAATATTGATCTTCATGATCTTTAAATGTAGTGCAAAGGTTGTTATATTAATGGCATATTAATAGAAAGTAGCCCTGACCATGCAATATTAATATATTTGCATTGTTATTTCTCAGAGGCAGGGTGCCAATTCCTTCTTTCCCAGGAGAAATCAGGGAAAGGCGTTGACTTTCCTGATTGTTCAGATTCCTTTCAATTTGTTGTTGTGTTTGGATTTTTTCACTTTGAGGTGTGTTTTGGTGGGTTTTTTAAATTAAAAAAGAAAAACCAGTGATGAAATGGCAGATAGATTGTATAACAGATCTAACAAAATAGGTTTGGGATGTGTTTCCAGCATGCCCAGGAAAGTGAGGCACTGTCCTGACCTGACAGTGCTCCACTTCCCCCTGCCATACAGCCACTCCCGTGGGCAGAGTCACAGCTGGGAGAGGAGAAATGGGATAATGTGGTGCTTTGGGGCTCCGATTTCAATAATCAGGCTAGTAGGTTCTTTAACAGCTGATTTTAAAAAGCAGCTATCTTATTTAACTGAGGTTTTTCCCTTCTTGTGTGACTGTATTTCCCTTCTCTTTTGCTCTTGTAGTGACTCTTGAAAATCCAGGCTTGGAACTGCTGTTCTAATAGTTGGCTGAACCAAGACAGGTCTGTTGGTTTTTAATACTCCTCATAGAGTAATTGTAAATTGTAATCTATAAATTCTGCTCTGTAAGGAGCAGGCATAAGAGATCACACATTGAAATAACCTTTAAATAATACTGCATGTTTTCTGTAGGTCCTGAGAAAATAGTGCCCCTCTAATTCAGTGTTACTAATTTCATGAACAACAAAACCAAAATAGAAGTGTCCTTAAACAATTTGCTGAAGAATGTAAAGTTGTGAGATACTGGAGTGTTGGTGTTACAGAAACAAAACAAAATTTCATGATACAAAATAAAAGTCTATGCTTTTGAAAACTGCTAGTTTGGAGGAAAAGGAGGAGAAGCACCGAAGGACCATGGGCTGGTAATGTGACTTTAGAAGTGTAGAAAAGTCTGATTCTAGGTTGTATCAGATCAAGTGTTTTTATTATGAAATTCAGAATACATATTTGGTAGTCTTTCATTGAGAATTCATCTTTAGAGTTGTTGAGTGTTAAATCATGGAAGTTACCTCAAACAATGCAGAGAACAATGATCATACCTAGTTTTTCTGTGGAGAGCAGAGCTAGATTATGACTGAATTGAGTGGAAGAGGAACTCATTCTGCTGGGAAGCAGTTCATGTAAGATGTAGATTTGATAAGAAGTTGTGAAGAAATTTCTTGCCCTAGGCAGAGTAAGCAAAATTATGTTTTTTCAAATGTTGCGTGTGCTGAGGGATAGGAACACACTCCTTTGCATAAGCAGCAAATAGTAGGGAATTAATTAACTTAATAGTTAAGAGCTGGACAGAGGACAGAAACAGGATATTTGTTTTGTACTTTCAGAAATACCATGAAAGGTAGTAATGAGGCTGAATTTATTATAATGTGAATTATTTTACGATATGCAGAGCTACATTTTGCAATCAACCTATCTCTTTCTGCTTCATGATGTGAAGACCTATTGCTTGCATAGACTTTCATCCCTTGCACAGGAAGGAAAGGAGGCAAGAACTGATGAGTTTGGAGATAATTTTTTTTTCCCCCATAGGATTTTCCAGGAAAAGGAGAGATTTCAGCTCATTTAAACATTGTTATTAGTTTGGTGCTTCCAAAGCATAGAGACACAATAATGGTTATGCACTGTTTGAGTAAATTAAGACAATGGCATTTAGCAAGTGTTTCAGGAGCACCCTGGGCTGTTTGTCCCAGAAGTTTTCAAGGGAAAATCAATTTTTTTTACTTGTTGACTTAATCTTTTGATGAAAATGCAGCTTTCTGCACTTTTCTTTGACTTCAGAAATTACTAACTACATTTCTCTATTAGGGATATCAAAAGAAACAGTTAATGTCTATTCCTGCATATGGTATGGTTAATTTGCTTGTATGTATGTCTGTCTGCTCTTTGCTTGTCTGCTTCTGTATGTGATATTTTATTGGAGCAAATGATTTGAGGAAACCGACTGCCTACTGTGGCATTTATCCTATATAAATTCTACATTAAATGACAAATTTTAGGCCCATCAGAGACAGAAGACTAAGTCCATCCATTGAAATCCTATTTGTATTATTACTTTCTAATGAATTCTGTACTACAGCAGGTGTCAAATCATATCTGTTGTTTTGCAATCGAGTATGAATAGAAGATGTATTGCTATTGCAAATGAATCTAATATGAATCTAATGAGCAGTAATGAGCAACTGTTTTGTCATTATTGAGGCAACCACTGTGATGCTAATAAACTCTCATTTCTGCTCCTTAGAAAAAAGCACTGACCAGGATTTATAACATGGCCTTAATGTCCCAAAAGCCTGAGGCAAAAGAGAAGAGTGGAACCCCTAAACTGAGCATAATTTAGTAATTTTCTGTGTGGCAGACTTCTTATTTTCTCTTATTAAATGAAACCTGGTTTAAGTCTTTCAAGCTTTCTTACATTTGAAAGGAAAAAGATGAAGAATGAGTGTCTATTAAAGAAACATAAAGTTAAGAAGATGGGCATTCTGCCTTAATTTTCGTTAACATAAGTACACTAATTCCATACTTCTAAACTTGGCAGTGCTTTTGTAATGATAAAGGCAACTGTGTGCAACAGTTTTAAAGCAGTCACTTTAAAAGTAACAGGCCATTAAATCAATATAGAACTATAATACATTTTGGGGGAAATATCTCAAGTCTATTTTAATTGGAACTTCATTTTTTATATATCTTTAAAATTTATTTTCATTGTGTGTGGATCGTAGGACTGCTGAATAAACAGAAATACCTTTGATGCAATAGAATCAGTAGCTTACTCCATAACTGAAATGTAAACGAGTTCTCACTCCTGTGTGGCTCTGCCTTTTCCAAGCATAAATAATACATAGCATGATACATAAAGCTGTGTAAGAGGGACAGCTGGGTCCATGGTGCTTACAAGTGAAGCACAGGAAAACCAGTCAGCACTGCTTTTCTAAAAGCTGAGTACTACCCTTCCATCAAAAAATAATGCTTCTGTGTATGGAGTCTTCCTGGACCCATCTCCCTGTGCAATAAAGATGCCCTATAGAGATTCATTTCAGTGCTTCATTTGGAGGCCTGAACTGTTCTGTGTAGGGTGCAGCTGTTTGGTTTACTATAGTACACTCCAGACTTGCTTTAAGTGCTGGATGGAGACTGGATTGCCAATATTTAAGGTGTTATATAGACACGGCAGTGAAACTGTGAATTCCTGAGCAAGCCAGGGGGTGAGCATTAGGACAGGTTACAGCATTCATCTCTCAGAGTTGCAAATAGGGTGTCAGAGGTTGTAGGAAAGCCATAAACTGTCCCTTCCATGCTGGGGCATTCAAAGGACTTTTGGTCCTGTGAGCAGGAGCTTGCGATAGTTCTCATTTACTGACATTCCAGTTCTATCTCGTTGCCTAAGGAGAGAGGGGAGAAGGGAGTTAGGCTTTCTATCAGCTGCTCTTCCAATGCTGTGCTGTTATCTGGGGGGGCCATCACATTCAGCTTCTCTTCCCATCATTAGTAATATATGGATCAGATTTACTCACCCTTCAATCACAGGATTATTTTTCAGTAATGCTTCTGATGTGCAGAGCTGAAAAAGACAATTCAGCTTTACAGCATCAGTGTTCTAGAACTCACAAGGAAATGCCTTTCTAGATATATTCACTCCAAAATTCACATGGCTTCATTCATTCCACAAGGAGTTACTTCTCATACTCAACTTGTTTGTACCACAAGCCAAGGCATGATAAGGGGAGAAAATCAATCAGAAGCTTTGCTTTGAAAGTATAACCCTGATCTGAACAAAAACACTGGTGGAGATGCATCCATAGTTCAGAAGGGGAAGCAAGAGCAGGTCCAGCTCCAAGCATTATTATTAAACCACCATCTCTAGACAGGAGAGTGTGTGAGTTGCACATAATGATAAAAGGACTGTGGTTATAAAGATTTTGGATGAAATATCTGATTTCTTTGTGCATTAGAGTGTTATGTACTATATTAATGTCTTTATCGGGGATTTGATTCCTTAGATGATACATAAATTTTTGTGACACAGCACATCTAATGGAGGCTTTTGCATTGCTTATGGAATTAATTGTACCATACATAAAAGTAACAGTTTAAAGGAGTAAAATAATATTGCGTAAAAGTTCAAGACTGTTTATATTTCACTTTGGTAACTTCAATTTCACAAAGTCATACAAATTAGGCCAAAAAAACCTCTTGAGGTCATCTAGTCCAACACCAGTACACAAAGCAGGACCAGTTCTGAAGCTTTATTAGTCTTCAAAGCTAAGTCAAATTGCTCAAGGCCAGAGCTTTCCTGTCATTTGAAAGCTGTAACAGTTTGTTATTGAATGTCTGGCAGTTTTATAACAATTTACATTTTTCCTGATTGCTTTCATCTGCACTAATAATAGACGTATGTTACAGTGGCATCCGCAGGTCTTTGTTAGGGCTGGATCTTTCCTAGAGCAAATGTGGCAGAAACAGGAAGGTGGAAGTGTCAGCTCTCTCAAATGTAGCTTGTGATCACAAGGTAGGGATGTTTCATGGTAGTAGAAGTCATCTTTCTGTTACTTTTTTTTATACAGCACTTGGTAGACAATCTCTGCATTCTAGATTCATGACTCATCTGTACGTGCTAATGAATGGACTACAAAATTTAATGCCAGAGGCAGTGAGTGTTGAGGGGCTGTTTGTCTGACAGTCTTTTTTTTGTGCTAATAAATTTTGCTCCCATGGAAAAGCAAAGCAGTTGTTAACTCTGAAGCCACCTTGTCATGGAATTGCTGAGTAGGAGAGAGTTGGTCTGAATGTTTCCTTAGACACTGCCACGTGTTTGAGGGTCAGTAAGCGCCTGTGCAATGGCTGTTCTCATGCTCTCTGGCCATAATTCTGGAAGCTCTGGGCAATTCTTTGAGGTCTCCCATACCTTCTGAAGTGCTGGAACAAAGTAGAGTTTTTTCATGTGTGAGGCTATAGAGGTCCAAGGGGACGTGAGCAGTCGAATACTCAGATGAGAGGATTCTGTTCAGTCAGAGTCCAAGTAGCAGCAACATTCCCAAAGATTATAGGATTATATGAGAATGGAGAGAGTTGGCAGGAAGGGAGCAAAGGAGGGCTCGTTGTAGTTTTCACAGCACTATGGATAAATCACAAGAGGCATCATCATGAGTGGGTAGATGATACAAATCTCTCTTGAGCAGGGGCTGAGATAGGGACAAGATGGTCAAGGCCTTGTGTTGTTCACCTTGCAGCCAGGTTCATGGAGTGGCCTGTGGGCAGAGTGGGTTTGGTAGGAAGGGGCTTTTTGCTGGCATTGGGAGCAGACAGGTTTGGGAAGCAGATGTTGTTTAGACCTTGGAATTCTTTAGTGATGCAGGGAACTTTCCAGCAGCACTACCAGTGGTGCACAGACCGTCATGCTGACTGCTCTGTTTGCAATTGTGTCGAGCCCCACCTAGAAAATTTCACCAAGAGGACAAAAACAACTCCGAAATAAAGCCCTGTAACTGAAATAACTAGCGATTCAGGTGAGATGACTATGATTTTTCCATTTGTCTAAGATGAAACTGCCTCATGTAGGTGTCTGTCCCTGACATTGTCATTACATCACTGCAATGACCTACTGTAATTGAGTGGTTCATCAGATTGAGCCTTCATGGAAAGTGGATTGCCATGGGAAGGCATTTGAGGAAATCCCTTAAGGATATAAATATCACTTGCAGGAATCCAGAGGTATGTCTTTAGGAAAAGAAAAAAGATTCCCTTCCAAGAATCCGAGTTGTCATACGGTACTACTTTTTACATAAATAATGAAACAGCTGTTTAGCGTAACCATTGAAAGCTGGTACTAGCTTTGTTTATGCACACCAAACCCCAGACAGTCTCCAGAGATGTCCTTCCTCTTGATTATGGCTCTCTTCTCTGTTCTGCTGCTTCCTCTGGGTAAATGTCAACAACAAATTAATCAAGGGGTCATTAAGCTCTAATAATCTATCCCAGTCCATCCCCTTGTTCATATAGAGTAGAATCACAGAATCATTTAGGTCGGAAAAGGCCCTTATGACCATCAAGTCCAGCCATTCCCCCACCGCTGCCAAGTCCAGCACTAAACCACATCGCTGAGCTCCCCATTTACAGGGTCTTTCAGATCCCTCCAGGAAATACCCACCGTTCCCCTGGGCAGTCTGTTCAGTGCTTGACAATCCTTTCAGTGATGAAATTTTTCCTAATATCCAATTGAAACCTCTCCTGGTGCAACCTAGATCACATCCACTCTGGATTGAGAAGTACAGTCTTACACTTTTTCTCTGTTAAAGAGCTGACCCTACTCTTTCAGAGTGAAGGGCACATGAATCCAAATGAGAGACAATACGCATAAAGAAAATGGAGTTACATTCCCTATTCTAATAGGTGGCAGAAAATCTATAAAGAAGCTCTTTGTAAATGTGTTCCCAAGGCAAGTAAAGGAGCAATAATGCAGCCAAGGTAAATGTTACCCACACAGCAGAGGAGCCTGCTGTGTACAATTAGAGAAGGGCTATATGTACTGTGCAGTATGCTAAGAACATATGGATAAGGAGCACCACAGCCAAAAGCAGGCCATTCCAGATGAATTTCTGGTCCCAGGATTGTGAGGGAGGAAGCAAATCTATACCTCAGCATTCCAAAACAGGGGAAACTTTAAAATGTCTAGAAACCATTTTGATCTGCTTTGTGTACTGACTGTGAAATACAAAGTATGGAGGATTTGCCAGGGTCTTGTGAAATGAGTGTCTTTCTTACAGGCTATGAAAGTAATCTTTGTTTCAAGTAAATTCCTATCAGCTCTTCTAGCCTACCAAGTTTTGACAGGCCACAGATTTGGCCCCATTAAGTAGGCTGGATGTGGAAATTAGAGGGGTTTATAGCTTGTGATTATTAGAATGGATGATCACAGTGGCTGTCACAGCCTTCACATCTCTCTGGAGTTTCTAGACCTTTCAACTGTACACACCATTTTGTTAATCACAAAATATGCATTGTTTTTGGTTTCACAGCAGTTGTGCTCAGTAGTTTAACATAATTTTGTAATCCAAAAAGAAGTCAGTTCAGTCTGTATTGCTGCCTTGCAGAAGGTACTTGTTGCCTACAATTAGATGAATTGGAATTACTTAATTTTCAGAGCCCTTTCTTTCTAAGTTCTCAAGGTTTCCCTCAAGCTATCAATGATCTTGTCATTCTCTAGCTCTCATGTGCTTTATTCCTTGACTCTGTAGTGGAGGTTTCGCTGTGGCTTTTAAATCTCTTTTTTAATAGCTAAATGCACAAGGGAGTGAGGTTCATTTCTAGTTCTTGCAAGGTATTTAATGTCCCCAGTTATTCTGTACTATCATAGGCTTACTTTTTTGGCAAAAGGAAGAAGGTAATTCCAAACACCCTCTCTGAGCTCTCCTGTATTTGTTGACTCCTCAATACTGTGATGCTGTTGTATTTCTCTAATGCAAGACTTTAATTTCATCAGTGTTCCTATGCATCCTTCCTGATTAAATAAGAGTGAGTGGTTGGTAAGTGCCCCAGATCACCTTTGATCTGCTTTGAGAACGGCCTCTCTAGAGGGTCTTGGCAACACTGAGCAAAAACTTGGTGTCAGTCCATGGCAGAAAAGTCGCCTTGCCCTGTGGAAACCCTGCTGCTCCCGTGGTTTTGCTCATCTCCTTTAGCAAGCCGTTGCTGTCAGTGCAGAGAGCCTTAATGGAGCTGTGCCTGGGATTCCTGATGAGCTCCACCAGGGACTGCACTGCAGCTCTCCGAGGAATCGGCTTCCTCAGCTGAGCTCTGTCCTCTTGGAGCCACACTGCCCTCCGTGCCACAGAGGATGTGTGTCACTGCAATGCAGCGCTCTGAGGCAGAATGGTGGGAAAGTCATTATCATTTCCAGTTGGGAAAGGCAGAACTCAAGTGTCTGAGTGTTAAAAGATTTATGTTCTTTTCATCAGCCAGCCCCGGATGTTTTGTACAAGGCCATTTGGGAAAGTTCAAGGGTAACTTGATTTTTAAAGTTTTGTTGTGATAGCAAGGAGAGATCTTTTTCCTGATGGAAAGAGTTACTGTCATGATAATAGCTTTTTTTTTGAAAAGGAGCTTTTAAGGGAAGGAGGAGTTTTATGGATTAGACAAGAAGTCATTTCTAAATAGAGAAAGCATAAAAGCCACCTTGCAATTGAACCCTGTAGTTGGGGACAAAACAGCTTAATGAGACTATTGCAAGCAATAATCACAGGGATAAAAACACAGGCTGAGCCTCTGGAGAAGGTTCTGGTGACAGTCATCCACCTCCTGATTCCTGCAGTGAAATCCAGGGAACAGAAGGCAAAGGACATCAAGTGTAGTAAGCAGAAGAAGGGCAATAGATATTTTTCATCCCAGGTTTAAAGAGATTGTAAAAAGAGAAGTAAAAGAGAATCTGGAAAGAACCTACCTGCTTATATCCTTTTGGGCAGGAATGTTGGAGACTTCTGTGCCTTCAAGGAACTTTGTTTTCAATGTCTGGGGTGATTTTTCATTTATTTTCCTGAGGGCTCCCCAAGATGTATTTTTAAGGTGCAATGGATAAACAAAATCTTATTTGCAGTTTCTCTTTCCAGCTTTACAGTGAAAGCATTGTAATAAATGCAGAATGCATGCAAAACATCTGTCAGAACCTGGCATTATTTCCCCTTTATAGCTCAGAGTGGGCTTTCATTAATTGGTTGTAAAATGAAAATATCAAGAAGCTTGTTCAAAATGCACAGTAAAACTCATAAATGCTTTAAAAAAGGGCTGTGTTTATAAGTGTGGTTTTCATGCTGATATTTGAGTCAAGGAACACAAGCAGATGAAACAGAAATGCAGGCAAAGTATTGAAAAGTTCAAGCTCAGTGCATTATTCTGCTGCTGCTCCTCAGAGTTTTATTCTTCTGTCAAAACACACAACATGCTTTCAAGTTTTTTGTTTTTTTTTAATTTGATTTTTAAAAGCAACTTCTGTGTTATAATGTGCTATGAACTGGTATGGGATGGACTGTCCCAAGTGACACACAATGCTCATATATGAAGTCATTTGATGGTTCTGCAGCTTTGCAAAAAAAAGCAAAACCTTTATAGTTTATGCATCAAACTACTGATGTGCAAGTCTTTTGTCTGCAGCAGGCTGAAGATTATGGATTATCAGAAAAAGGAGGGGAAAAAACCTGGGCTTTTGCAAGGGGAAGCAGTTAAAAGGAGAGCACAAGCACGTGTTTTTCCTGGTGTGATCACAGTATTGAAGTTACTCCCAGGGTTTAAATGTAATTCAAACAAATCTCAGGTCTCTGCTTCATTGAGGTACCAGAGACAATTCCTCTGATGACATAATTAATGAATATTTGGCAGTGTGAGGTAGGAAAGGGAACCAAACAAACTCACCTTTATTAGTATTTAGATTTTCATCTGTTTTACCTGTCCAAGGTATTTAATGACTGTTCATAAGAATTTGGGTTTTTTCACATGACATCTGTATCTGTGTGGAGTTTTGTTTTTGAGGTTGGGGTTTTGTTTTGTTTTGTTTAAATTAAATCATTGATTTCCAAGAAAAGCAGCGAACCAGAAGCCTGTCTTAAAGTGAATTTGCTTTGTGTTTTTGAAATAGCTGCAGTGCTGTCGGTAGCTTGAGAAAGTAGTGACATACCAGATGATTTCTAGATAACAAAGAATGTGTTCAACACATATTTAAATATTGTGGTTTTATATCTTAATTCATGGAAGTATGTCTTCTGTGACAGATATGTAATATTCCACCCACTACATAAACAGCTTTTCACAGAGTTTAACTTTTTTCTTTTAAATCAAGTGAAAATTCTTATAACTATTTTGCTTTCTCTTCTGCTTTTTACCCCTTGTTAAATTGTCATGTAAAGATTATAATTATTAATGATTTGTCATTTTTATATAATTGTGAACAAACCCACTGAGTAATATATATAGGACAGAATATCTAGAATAATTTTTGAATTTAGTTAATGTTTGTGTAACATTCAAAGAATCTGTTCAGTCTAGTATTGTGAAGGCTTTGTTTATTAAACAAAGGGAAGGTTTCCTGCACAACTTGTTCTTGTGAAGGTTTTCAAAGTTTCTTCCAAGCATTTGTGCCAACAAGACCTTTTTATTATACATTCACATGATGGGCACTCACCCACAACTGCACGTTTGAAAATTAGAATTTGCAAATTCTAATCCTAACAGAAGCATGGGCTGAAGGTATCCACAGTTCCTTGCCATGTTCAAATAACTTATTATATTTGCTAGTCTAAAGAAATTCTTTGACCATGTCGTAAAACTTAGTACCTATGTTATGGATTTATGGAATTTGAGCAAAAGTGAGCAAAAGAGTCCTGCCATCTTCATGGGCATGGAGCATCATGTGCTCTTTGCAGATGAACAGAATTTCTTGGAGGGGGAACACAGCTCCATTGCCAGTTTTGCCTTCTAACCAGAATAAACTCTTAAGACTCTTAAGCCTTTGGGTAACTGCTCAGAGAAGAAAAGACAGAATTTTGTGTATTTTTCCTCAACCTGGCTTGCCACAATTAACTGTTTGAACTTTTGCATTATTACTTTCACTACCTGCTTTTAGCACAGAAACTTTGGGAGCTGAAACTCCTGCCATTTCCTCGTGGGGTGGAAGTGTCTCTGCCTTCACTTTCCACGTACACATGGAGTCGTGCTCTTCCAGGGTCCCACAGGAAACCGGTGTTAAAGACCGAAACAGATGTGTATGGACAGCCATGAATGTATGGACCTTCCCTTCCACGTCTGTCTCTCTGCCAGCATTTTCACCCTCTGCTTTTCCCTTCGTAATTGCACTTCCTTCTTCTTGGAAGAGCCCCACCCTGCCCCTCAGTTACTCCTTTTTAGACCACTCCACACTCCTTTCACTTCTTTGCAGGAAAGCTCTGCAGTTCCATCTCGTGCTGAGCATTACTTCTTCTGTGAGTTGTCTCACTGCTTTGTTGTGCTGTGAGATCCAGCTGGGGACAGCTGTGCTGCTTCTCCTCTGCTCCCAAATGGAGATCGTTGTCCCCTGTGGCTGGTGTAGAGCTGCAGGGAAATGGGATTCAGTGCAGGCTTAGGAGCCTCGGAGCAGCAGCATCAGTGTGACAGCACTGGCACGTGTTGGCCCTTGCCAGGTGTAACACATGTTGTAAAGACAGCAATGATATGCCTATGTTTGGGGCTTTTCTGAACTTAGAAAGCAGAAGACAAATAAAAACTCAGCTCAGCAAAGGCTGCATGTATTAAAGAAGTGTGTTGGTTCCAGGTTCTGTAAAAAAAGAAGCTGCTTTGGAATAAATCTGACCTGACAGTGACCTTCAGAATAGACTGATCTTCCCAAAGGAGCTTCCTAATTTGTACCTATAATGAACACATCATCTATATAACCCATTCCTGTATTTGAACTATGCCATGTTTGTTCCATTATATGATGAAGTACAGATGTTTTTCCAGACACACCAGGAAGCTATTTCTAAATCATCTTTTGCCCCACTGCTGACTAAATAAAGTGATTCCAGGCTTTCAAGATTTAAAACAGGTTCCTCTCTAAACAGTTGTTGAGGGTTGCTTTATAGTCCCTGTAACTGCAGAGAGAGTCCTGCTATTTCACAGGATCCTTGCCCAGCACATGTAGAAAATTACAGAGTTAATAGTTAACAGTAACCATTTTCTCCCACAGCTTTCAGAAGCTTTATTCTGTACTGGAGTGTGCACAGTCCTCATGCTGACAAAGAAACTGAAGCCTGTCCCTTTCTAACCATATGGTCCTTATGTTCTTTCTAGCAAGGCAGAAAAACCCTCTTACGTATGCTTGTTTCCCAGGATGGCTTTCACAGGGGCAGCCTTGAAAAATCTCAGAGAATGGAGCCACAACACCTTTAAAAAGAAAACTGGGACTAGCTTCACCTGTGGGTGGTTACCTAGAGCAACAAATTTCTGTGGTTAGCAGAGACTTCGGGCTCTGTCAGCTGTTCTGTCCATACAGAGATGAGCTGGTGACTTCTCCAGCTGTTTGTCATCCTATTATCATTATTTTTTATTCCTTCACCCTTTTGTCAGAGACAGCCTGAGCCACCCAGTTCCAGGGAAGGGATGCCTGAAGACGGCTTTATGTTGAGCCATTCCACTTCTCAGGAGTGTGGCTGGACATTGGTATATCTCGGTGAAATTTGAAAAGCAAATTAGTTCTCCTGGTGTGTTTAGGCAGATCTCCTAAACTTCTGCAAAGGGGAGTTGTTTCTTTCAAAAGTGCCAAGACTCTCTTTCTCTCTCTCTCTCTCTCTCTCTCTGGCAGCAAAAGGAGCAGTAGGATGAATTTTCCTGACCTGAATTTGTGCTAATTCTGCACCATTCCTCTATGTCTCCCCATCTTGGGATAGAGCAATGGCTGTCAGCTTTCCTGGCTCTGGTGATCTTGCTTTTGGAATTCCAAAATCATTTGGCCTTATGTGGATGACAGTGAAGAGAGGTTAGAAGAGTTAAATTACTAAATTTTAAAAAGACAAAACTGAAAAGGAATGAATTTGTGACTCGATAAGCTTGTATTTTGCATGATTTTCATGTGATACATCAGGGAAATAAATGAATGAAATATTAAAAATCTAATTAGATCAAATCCAAAAGATTATAGAATTATTTTCAAAGTCTGTTCTCTGAAACAGAGACAGAAGAAGTCACATTTACAGTAAATGATACCCGTCAAGAGTTTCTTAGACTAAATTTTGTACAAGCACAACCTCAGATGACCTATTTTTTTTGCTAGCCAAGTTTCTACTTGGAAAGTACCACAATAGGAGTTTTCTCCAAGTATTTTTTTCACCTTAACTTCTAAGTTAATTCACCCTGACTATATTGACAGGTTGGAGATCTTGTAAACCACATTTATTATTGAGACAGTTACTGTTCAGAACATTTTACTGATGCACAATAAAACATAAATAGGTCTCCTATTCTACATAGATAAGATTGTACAAGGGCTTTATTTTTGAGAGTTCTTTTTGTGGTATCATTGCCCCCCCCAAAAAAAAAAATTACAGGCATGTTAAAGTAGAAAACGAGAGGCCCATGGTACTGGACTGTAAATGACTCTTTCAAACTGCCAATTCCAAAGCTCTCAGTAAAAACAAACAGATCCCAGTGCATGGAGCATGAACAAAGCCTGCTTTTCTATATAATAGAAGCTTTTTGGAGCTTAAACAGCATTAAAGCTCAAGTTTGCTTTCTCCTGCTAAGGCTGACACTGCATGCCCTGAGCAGAGACAGCCCCTCACTAAATTGTTGCAGGGAGTAACGAAGCGTATGGTCATCAGCTCCTACCATATTTTCCTCACAACACCATCAGCAAGCAGATGCTTTATGTAATCAGAAATCCTGCTTACTAACAGAGAAATCACAAATATGACACATTGCCCACCATTTGGGCTTTTTTAATTTTTTTTTTTTTTTTGTTATGGGATGGCTACAGGAATTTTAAATATGTAGTATAAAACTAATGAGTGAGTCTGTCTTCTGTAACTTTCCTAAAAACATTGAGTCTCCCCAGTCACTATTTCCGGGCCCTTTCTCCTGTTCTCATTAAACCAGGAATTCATATGTTTAACTTGATTTAAAAAAAAAATAAAAAATTAATTGTATTTACCCCACGTGGTAAAATATGTCTTTGTCAAAGGTTTTTGCATTACTAGTAATATCAACTCAGGTGGTTTCCGAGGATGAAATGAAAACTGTAACTGGGCATAGAGCAGGTTAATATTAGATATCATCCTGTACTCTCCAGCTCATTTGAAAGTTGGTTAGTGAGGTGGGAGCCACTGATTTCAGAATCCTGATACATTCTACAGTCTCTTAGGTTCAGGAAGCTAGACACTTTCCTGTTGAGGGTGACAAATGTTGACTGTCAGGAGCATTTAAACATTGTATAGAACTGTGTTTTGATCCACTAGCGATATGCAAGAATAGAAGAAAAATAGTTTATCAGAATTTTATCACTTAGAAAAAGCTGCTTTTTCAGGCATATCGTGAAAAGCCCAGGCAAATGTGACCGTCAGCATATGACTCTCACCTTCCCTTGGGTCCCCATGAGACACACCAAATTTCAAGGCAATTTGAGCAAGTGTGTGGATTTTAGAGCACTTGAAGTGTCGACCTTTAAACAGAAATAGGTACTCAACCTTGGAGAGCCTGCACTCCCTGATAATTAACAGGAGGATTTAGTTTTTAAATTGTATTGTGGGAATGTAAAAGCTCTTTGTTGATATTATTAAAATTGAATTCTTGAGTTGTGTCAGAATCAGATTTTGCTCTTACGGATCCTAATGAGTAATACTGCTTAGAATATATTAGAGCAGAGCTCTCCTTAAGGATCTTTACCTCCTGTATTCTGGAATTGTTAGAAAATGCTGAAATGAACTTCATGGTGTTTCATCAGAAATCATTTGTGTTTCTTGAAGAAAATATTTCCACCATGTTATTTTTATTTGTTTATTCTCACACACCCCCAAGCTGGTCAGATATTGCTGTGTGTAATGGTGGTGCCAAGGAGTTTCAGTAGAGGTCAGGTCCTTACAATGGTAATACTTCAAAAAACCCTCAACTCCAGAGCAGTAAAAATGAAAGTATAAGTGCAGATAAATATAAAGAGATATAGTGACAGAAAAACCAGAAACTGCAAGAGGATTGGTGGTAGAGGTGGAAGGAGAATTTGGTTCTTATTTTCATACCTGTGTACTTCATCATCTTTCCATGGACTTGCCCATGTGCTCTGGAGTCAGAAAGGTTCACTTATTTAGTTGATATCCTATCAGTAATCATAGCTCCTTCCCGTCGTACCATCTAATATCTTGCACATTTTCCAGTCCAGTTTCAAGCCTCCCTGAGAACTGGGACAAGGTGTTTAGCAGTGCTTCTTTTATCTTCCTTGATCTCGGAAATCGGAGATAGCCAGCTGCGTTCTGTGGTCTTTTCAGGCATGTGCTGGTTGTAGTCCAAACTGCGAGTAAGGGCTTTAACCCAGTGGGATGTTTTCTCAAATTCTGGAGACACACAGTTGGTGTAAGCAGCCATAAAACTTCTTTTCTGTCACCTACTTCTGTCTTTTTTTGTTGCCAGTTCAGCTGCAAACCCCTTTCTCGTGGAGAGTGCAATGTGCTGGTGTTTAAGATGCTCATGTAAAACTGCCCTTTGCATGAGTAAACCCAAACTCTGCAATGCATCTCCTACTTTTGTACACCTATGTTGGGTACAGTCCAGCCCTTCCTCACTCCTGCATTTATTATTCCAGCACTGGTTCATTTTTTCCTGCCTGTCATTAATACAAATGTTGGATGAGTGTGGGCCCACCTCAGAACCTTCTGGCTCCCCACCAGATAGCAATATGCCAGGTTCAAATGTGTCAGGTATCCGTCATTCCCCTTTGCTTGCAGACCTTCAGGCAGTATCTTCCAGTACCTCTGGCAGTGTTTCCTACAAGCTATCCTGAAAAATTAATATTTAGTTTCTTGGACAGGGGGACTGTGACATAGATGTATTAAATAATTCTATCAAGTGCTTTTTGTGTGCCATTTTTGTGAGTGTGTTGATACAACAATCATGGATATAGTCTGGGCTGCTTTTGCTTTTTTTAGAATCCTTGTTGTTTCTTGTTCGTAATTGTTGTATTTTGTCATAAATTCCCATGTCTTTAATGGTTATTGAAGATGAAAATGTGGATTCAAATTTGCATTGTTAATGCCACAAGTCTATGTGTGAGTGTATGTGATGATACATGTGCCCTCATGTAAAAAAATCAGATTTCTAATTTGATTTTATCTCCTTCATCCTACTCAATTCAGGTAGTGTTTTACCATCAGAAACAGGAGCAAACCAGTATAAAGAAAGTGGTGTCTACCTTGTTTTCTCCAGTGAGAGTTCACTGTTCCACAACAAAAGCAGCAGGTTTTCATTCCTTAAAGGAAGTAAATATAAACTGAACAAGGTACATTTACATTATTTAATTGAAATTATACACATTAAACCCACAAATAATCGAAGTACAGTTAATGTTTTAAAGCAGTTAGTATTATAAATAATTTAACTGAATCCACAGACGGATTTCTGTGTTCAAATTGCCAAGCCTCAGTAACTTGGGTATTTTTTCATAGTTCTATGCATGTCTTAGAAGATTTCCTTAGCTTGAAAAGAGCTGTGGAAGGAAAAACCCTTCAGCCTGTTGGCTTGACATTGGAGACACAAATTTGAATATCACATCAGACAAGCTAACTTCTTACTGGTCTGTCACCCCTGGCAAATTCTTTGTCTTCTAAAATGTAGGTGTTTTGGGATGTGGAAAATTACCTTGTCTGTACTTTTCATGGCCATGTGGTATTAAAAGACAGTAAAAGTAGACAACTAACAAGGGAACATCTTTACAAGAGGGCAAAGAAGCATTTAGACCTGTGGGAGATGACTCTTTCCCCCTCTGTCTTTTTTTCTTGCACACACACAGCCACACACAACCCAAGACGTGAGTGATCAATGCTCCTGCTGGGCAGGCTCCTGCTGCAATCACAAGCCAGTTCTAACAAAGCACATTCTACTGTGGCCTCCTGCAGCAGCTCCTCAGGACAGGGTGAACACATCCTCCTAAAATCATGGCTTGTTTGCATCCTAACTGAACAGCATTAAAGGGGGAAATGGGAATTCAGAGCTGCCAGCTACAGTATCTCCTCTAGCAGCTCACCAATAAGGCCCAGTACAGACCCGCAGAGCCTCTGGATAAATTGTATTTTCCAAGGGTTAATTAAGCTGTCTTGAGCTTCTGCATGAAGGGGAACAAACTGGCACTTGCAGCGTTTTCTGAAACCTGCTGTCGACATTACAGTCCCTGCTGCTTTTAGCTGTATCGATCCGATGCCTGACCTGTGAAATCCTTGATGGCTGCTAACACTGGAAGCTTACTGGAGCTTTCCAAGGGAGCTTCAGGACAGCTTGTGTAGTCAAGTACAATTACCTGTCCCTCCAGGAGAGCCAATTAGTTCACAAAGAGCTGGAGCAGAACAAATGTTTTGTGTGTGATTTAGAATCTTTTTTTTTCTTTTTTTTCTAATGCTTTGTTCTGTCTCATTCTTTTGTTTCTAATTTTATGATTATTGCTCCGTTCATGACAATCCACATTGCGTTTCCTCACATGTCTCATCAAGGACTACTTGGGCATGAGAAAACAGATTTATAGTTACTATTTTTTTGACAGAAAAAAAGCCTTATGTGCAATGCAAAAACCAGCCTTGGCCATTTTAAATACCATGGACCTAAAAGTAGAATGCTCACATACTGGATATTTTCAGAGCCTTAGATTAATGTGTTTAAAACACACAGCATATGTAGATATTTGTGCTGTAATTTTTATAGCACATCTATACATATATGTATATATAGTTATACACAGATCTCACTTTAAATTCTGGGGCTTGATTTTCTGAAAGTGAAAAGGCAGCAACTGTTGTACCAAAAAACCCAACCAAAACCAGACCATAAGGAGTGGAAATTAAAGAGATCACTATCTATATGCTAACCCAGTTAATGTGGTATTTATAACTTTTTAAAGTAAAAATAGATTAAAAAAAACCAAAACAAAAACCCCAAAATTTAATCTCTGTTATTCCAAACAACCTTACCACTTGATTTAAGTTGTACAGGGCTAACAGAGCAGCATTGGCTTGGGAACAAACCTCTTCAATTAATTTGAACTAGTAATTCAAATAAATAAGGACTCAATAATTTAGGTGGTCAGTTACAGTGGACCAATTCCAAAACCTGCAATGTTTTACATATAAATCAGGATGTGGCAAAAGTGGTTGCCATAGGAAAATGTTGGATGCTATCAACTGGTGGTGAGAGATGTCCTGAGGTTTATGTTAGTTTTTGTAGGTATTGCGCAGCTCCTGACCTGTTGCTGGAAATAATATCCTTGGGGTTTTGATTTTTTTGGGAGGGTTGGTTGTTTTTAATCTTCCTTTAGGAGAGTACTAGGGAATAGCTCTCATTGGCTTCCAGTTTGGAGCTCAAGGTTCAATGACATATCCATTACATTTGGATTCCTTCCAATCCTGAGAACTCTTGATCTTGCTGTTCTGCTCGAGAAATGGAAGGAAGGGGAGTGAGATGAGACCTTTTCATTTCAAGGTCACTGCTTTGATGGGGTCTGGGTTAGCAGTGACCAAAAGTTATTACTGCATGATGACTGTTTTGGTTTGCAGTGTGAAATGAGAGGATGGCTTTTCAGTCCAATTCCCAGCTGAAGAATGTTTGTACTGCAGAATCCACCGTTGCACCTGACTGTAATGGACATTCTGCTTAGCAGTGAGAGCCACAGACCAGGCATGGAATGGGCTTTGCAAGGGATTTATATCCCAGTTCTTGGTGCTTGTCCCTCCAAAGGAGGCTTGAAACACTGTGGTTCAGCAGTGTGGGAGCCATAACTTGCCGTTCCATTTACTATACAAGTGGGTCCTGTAGGGGATTTATACTTCCATGCTGTCAGCTGGGCACTTTTCACATGCAGGAGAAAAAACCCAAGTTGATCCACTGGCTAGATAACTATAACTTTTTTCTCTTTTCTCTTTTCTCTTTTCTCTTTTCTCTTTTCTCTTTTCCCTTTCCTTTCCTTTCCTTTCCTTTCCTTTCCTTTCCTTTCCTTTTCTTTCCTGTACTTNTTAAACCAGAGTAAATTCCATTGTTGGTTGAGATGGGGCATCTTAAAAAACAAATCCAAGAGTGTCTCATGTTGAGGAACATTGTATTTCCAATATGAGAATGGAAATTCATGGTTTGGATTGATCAAGTGACATTGCATAGAATCTGGAGGACTAAGAATTAAAAATGTGATTAATTGACCTTCAAGGCAAGACAAGGTGTTCACCTTTTGAAGGGACATTCACTGAGTTCCAGAGATTTCCAAGGTGGTTTTTGATTGGACTGGCAGTTCCCACAAGCACATTTGGTCTGTGCTCTGATCAAATGGTTGGTGAGGGAAGAAAGAACATCACATGAACAAGTTTTGTCTGGCTTCCACTGGATTGCCAACACACTGCACTAAGTGCCAACTAATGCCTCTTCCTTTCTGCATGAGGGCCTGTACAGTAACTGTGCTGAGCTAGGAAATGATCAATTATTTATTTGGGAAGCTTAGCAAGTCTGAGTGGCATTTCTGTAACCTGGAGCTTCACAATTAAGAAATAAAACAATTTCTTCTACTGTCAGTGGCCTGTAGCCTTGCTTGCTGAGCTGCATGCTGGGCAGCCAGAAGAGGAATTGTTAGGGCACAATGCCATATATTTGCTTTGTTGGTGTAATTACTTGGCAACACTGTCAATATTATCTACCTCAGATGAAAAAGGATATTACTGTGAAAATCTCAACAATAACATTTAATGATGCCTTACTCAGTTATTTGCTAAGGAGGCATCATAAATTATATTGCAGCAAACCTTCAGAACAATTCCTTTACTTGGATTTCTCCCTCTCTTCCTTGGTACTTCCTAGAAAAACTCCTTGCCCACCATGGTGTGGTGGGCAGAAGTAAGGAATAAGTGAGCACAAATGCTGCAGCATTCCTTGCTGTGCAATGATTTTTGTCCTTTGGATCAGGGTTAAGCACAGGACAGCAGCACTTTCAAACTGACTTTTGAGTAGGAGAAGCTGCAGAGGGGATGGTCTTAAGAAAGGTCAGCAAAAGCAAAGTGACACGGTGTTATCTGTGTATGGGAGGGAAATGTTTCATGTGTTGGTGGTAGCAAGGAAAATATTCTCCAGAGCAACATTCAGGGCCCAGTCCTGGGGAAGTTCATTTGTGCCTCTTTAAGTTTCTGATTCACATCTCCCTTAGAAAAGGACAGCTTGTTAAGAAACATTAAATAAGAAGCAATTCATACCATCCAAAGTTTGCATAGTTTCACTGGTGAGGTTTTGCTCCTTGATGCCTTTCTGCAGAGTAGTCTCAGATGTCTGGTCCATGAAAATTGAGGCATCCTACAAGGCCTGGCTGAATGTGGGGAGGAAGAAGAGCTGGCAGTGTGCCTGGAGAGGCATCAAAAGCATGTGCAGAGATGATTTCTGTGGCTTCCAGGTGCAAAAGCCTGCCTGTGCCCCACTGTGCTCCAGGCCAGTGGCTAAACCAGACTGGTTTTATTCAGGAACTCAGAGTGTGGAGCCTGAGTCCCCTTCCCCTGTATTGGGAGAGTCACTCAGGAAGACCCTGCATTCCTGTGCAATTGAACACTTGCTTGTCTGCAGCATGGAATTGAAGGATTCTGGTACTGAGAGGTGCAAAAAGTAAAGTTTGGGTTGGTTGTCTGATAGAGGCCTTTTTGGTTTGTGCTCTTTCCCACACCAAGTCATTGGAATCAGCAGGCAGCCTGGCCTGGAGGCTGAGCTCTTCATATTTTGAACTTGTTCTTTTCTTTCTCTTTCCCCCAGATTGGGTTTCTACCTGCAGGTCATTTTCTAACATTTAAGCAGTTAAGTAATCTTTTAATTCTTTTACTACAAGAAAGACACAAAAAAACCCCAATCAAACCCAAATGTCTGTTTTTCTCTAATTGCAGCAGCAACTTTCATTTGAATATTTCAACTTAGTGAGGAAATTTAACATGGTCCTGGAAGAAAAGTGTGCTCCACAGTTCAGTGAGCCACTAGAAGGGGTATTTGGGGGATGTATGCTTAGTGCAGGCTTGCATTAGATTTGTAAAGCTTGAGTAGTGAGCTAAGTTAGAAAGAAAAATCTCACTTAAGGTGTAAATGTAATACAAGCCAAAACACTTGTTAATTAAACATTTTTGTTCGTCCTTCTGCATTAAAATAGTTGGGGCTTTTCAAGTGCAGAGAATCCTTCATTCCACCTGACCACAACAATCATGTGATTCATGGACAGAGAGACTTGGTCACATGAAACAAAATAAAATGTCCTGTTGTGTAGCCTGCAGTGTCCCTACCCATTATTGCAACTATCTGGTCATCTTCATCAAAAAAATGGATTTGGGCAGATTATAATCATTCTTCAAACATCTCTGAGCTATCACTATCCACAAAACACTTGGGCTTTAATTGTTTGCGATGCCTATCTTAAAATGAACCTTCTAAAAACAAATTTGGATTTTCCTTTTCGATGCAAGCAACGTTTTTATGTTCTAAAAAAAAAATAAAAAAATGCTACAGCTTTGTCAGAAATGCTGTGTTCCACTTTATGAACCCTGTAGTAATGGCTCTGCACAAGTGTGTGCAGAAGTCTGTTAGTGACTGTGAAGACATTTGCTACCGATTGACTGGGAATTAAAGCATCGTTTTCCCTCTCATACCAGCATAAAGATAATGTTCTATTTGAACCTCAGATTTGATTGATACATCTCAGCAGCAGGACACTTAGACTTTTATGTCAGAAAATGAAAATGAAATATTTTATGTCACTGAGCACGACAGCCTGGCATGCAGTAGTTAAAATCCAATGAAGTTCCAATCAATCCCATAGTTACTAAAATACCTAGAATGTCCCATTTTTGTTCTGAGAGGGCTTCCAGGAAAATGTCATACAGTTAAAATGGTGACTAGTCACTATTTGTTCCTTTAAAGCTCTAAAATTTCCCAGCCTGCAAAGCTGCTAAATACAGACAAGCAGTTGCCTAAAAATCAGCTTGGAGTGCAGGATATCCAGCTTACCCTTTCTTCAAACTAAAAACTGTATTTTGCAAGTATATTTGACCTACTGATGTTCAGGCAGAAACATTTGCCCCTTCTCAAGCAGGACATCTATTTTTAAAAAGTCTTTCCTAAAATTCTGTTAATCTAGAAAATATTTAACTTTAATAAATCCTCTCAATGTGGGGTAATAATTTTTTTTTAAGGAAAAAAAAGTAAAGGTTGTTTCAACTTTTTATATGAACTGCCTGTCTTGACAAGTTCTTAACTTCATTATATTGTGCCTCATTAGTACTTTAAAACCTGCTGAAGCTAAACTGCATCTTACTTGCCTATTAGTTCAACCTTAGGCCCATCAGTAGAGCATTACCCAATGTCTTGGGAACAATTAAGGCATGCCTTCCCTACCAAACAGTTTCTAAGTGGACAAAACATATTTAACTGTAGAGTTTGTGGCACACAGAATGGAAATGCAGTGAAAACTACTGGGAATATGCATTAATCCTAATGCTGAACAAGTTCCTAATAACTCACTTGAAACTCCTGGGGATATAGTATCAAGTATGTACTCTCGAAATGCTACTAATGAAACATTTACAGTCTACAGTGATAAAAGGGAAATAGAGGAGTCTGTGGCCAGTTAAAGGGCTTCTTGAACAACACCCAGAATGCAAACGTAAGACGTATGTGATTATTGATCTTTTCAGCAAAAAGACTTTATGAATAATATTCATACCATGCCATTAGAAGCTAAAGTAGCCTGGGAATGAAGCATCAGCAGGAGAGCAATTGATGGATTTAGACAGGTCAGACAATGTCATTCTAAAAGCAGCTAATCAATATGGACAAATGTGTCAGAAAGGTGATTTGAAAAATGACTTTATAATAAGGGAAGGAAAAAAAGCCAGGTTCCTTAGGTCCCAATTTTTCCTCCCTCAGAATTGCATATTATTGAAACAAGGCTGTTAACTGTTTCACATTTCCACAAGCAGCAAAAAGAAGTTAAACTAAAAACCCGCAAGGACAAAGCTACAGTTTCACCCACTGACAAGGAGTAAATAGGCTGACAGTGGGGGGTTTTGCCCAGTGTAGCTACTGGGGTGTCCCTGCTGCCCGGTTTCACAGCTGGGCCATGCACTATCCCACCTCGTTTGGAATCCTCTTTTTCAATGGGTAAACTGAGCACCAGGATCTGTGTAGCATTTTGTGGAAAAGGGTTGTTCCAGCACTCCTGAAGAGGCAGAACCTTGCTGAGATGGATTCTTTTTGGTCTGATGGTTTTACCTTGCTGGCTCAGGGAGCTTTGTTCTCGTTCAAGTGGTGCAAAGTGGTCGGTGAGATGCTGCTGGGTTCCCAGCTGGACTTCAGGAGTCGGCTGCCATCCACTGGGTGTTGTGCAGCTTTTGTCTGGCAGATTAAAAAGTACACATCCCATTGAAGCTTGATGTTACTACTGCCATGGTTCACCATGGCCTAGCAGTATGTGCTTATCAGGGCTTGGTTAATTCTAGATTCACTTGGCTAAACTTATCTGCTGGTATCTGTTCTCTCCTAACCACAAAGAACATCAGTGACTAATGCTGAGGGCTCCAGGTTAATGTTGAATAACTGTTTCTACTTCTGACAAAAACTTCCTGTGTGACCTACTGGACACATGACCAAACCTGTCCTTTGCTGCAATTTCCCCACCAGTAAAATAAGCTAAATAGTACTCCACCACTTGAGAAGTTCTTACTTATGAAATCCCCTGAGGTATTCCAATGGAAGGTATAAAATAAAAGGTTTATAAGTGCTTAGAGAGTTATTATTATTTCTGATTTTGTTAAAAATATGGCTGCCTTCAATTTATTTGAATCTCTAAATGTAGGAAAAATAGATCATTGAAAAGCAATGGATGTGGAAGATTGGAACCAATTTGTTGTTCCTTTTATTCTCTGCTGTCTCAGAAAGCACTGTTAACTGCATCAGTCCCTCTGAAATTCTTCTTCATCATATTCCCTGTGCTACTCCCCTCTCTTTGATCCAGTAGTTAAATGTGTCAGCTGAGAGATGATGTTTTCTTCCCCAGAATGGCTTTTTGCTGAGGCCCATCTGTGGCATGTCACTTGAGCAGGAATTTTGGTTTCAGCATCCTGAAAGTATTGTTCCACATCTGAGCTGACTCTCACTGTGTCCCTGGAAGAGGAAACACTAACTTGGATGTTGTCAGTAACTTCTTGACAAAGTTTTTTATTACTCTTTGGAAACATTCTCGTGTCAGGACCGTGGATGAATGTGATCAGGATGCATGTGGTCCCTTCCATGCCTGCAGAAAGGAGGGCTCTTGGCAAAGGTTGTCCATTGCCACCCTCTGGGCTTTCCAGGGAGGAATGAATGGAGTCATTGTAGCGTGGTACCATCTGGAAGCAATTGCAGGCAGGGTAAATAATGAGGAACAATGCAGTCAGATCCAGTGTGATTTGGCTTGTGTAGGTACCAGTTCAAGAGATGGCAAATACATTGCAATGTAAAAAATAACACAGGGCCGGGAAGTCCAGTGGGGATTATTGACTAACCAGGACATTTATAGAGTGCACTGAGGAGGAAAAGGATTTTGGGGGTTGCAGTGGGGCAGTAAATAAAACCCACCCAAGGCCTAATATGTGTGGATGCTAATGCCATTGTACTTAAAGGAGTGGAGATTTGCTCAAAGCTTTCCTTTTGCTGCTAATTGCATGTTTATTATTGCTGCTAATTACTTGTTTACTCAATTCTGAGTCTTGGGTTAAGGACTGAAAAGATTTACCTGTGGTGAGGTGCAGTTTATGCATGGCCTTGATTTCACCATGGAGAAAAAAAAATCAGCTCTGGATCTGGGTCTGGATCTGGATCTGGACTGGAGCTGAACCTCAGGGACAGTCACAGAGCTCATAACTGAAACCTGATCCTTCCCCTGCTGCTTGTCCCTGATGACAGAGGTGAAGAGGTTTGGCATCAAGGTTCCTATTTCTCCTGTTACTGTTGGTAATTATTTAAGTAACACTAAATCCCCCGAATGTGAATTACAAGATTGTCAGTTGTTGTTTGCATTAGTTCTGTGATCAAGTTCAGTGGAAAAGCCTTTCAGAATATCAGTTTTTCCTTCCCTCTGTAGTCCTGCCTCTTTGGCATGGGTGCTCGCAGCAATTCCCACTAGGAGCAGTAGGTATTGAGTGGGGTTTTTTCTGTTCCTTAGCGCTACTTCAGCAGCACAAGGTCAGTGCTGCTTTCCCTCTGGTTTTCCCACCTCAGGAGAATAACATTACTGAACACCAGTCCCCAGTGTTTAGAGCTACCAGGTCCCCAGTCCTGAAGCTCATGTTTGCTACTGAGAACAAAACCACATTCTCCCCATAACCCACTGACCTCCCATCACCATCTGCAAAACCAGACCTGGAGTCTGTTTACAAATCCTAGTGGTATTCCCAGGAACACTGCGTTGTAAAACAACAGTTTGTGTTGAATGCATTTTGATTTTCAAACCAGTTTTATCTTGAAAGCAATCCTGTAAGCCTTATCGAGCAAAGCCCTGGTTCCACTGTAGCCGTTTACTGAATTAAACAGCGCTAAACATTTAACATTCTAAATGAATTAGGCTGGGAGATGTGAAGAAAGCTGAGCTTTAAGATGAAATGTAGGACAAACTCAAAAGGATGTTTTGCCTGTTTCATTCAGCATTAGGATCTTGCCTATAGGCCTTCCTTTGAAATAATCTGTGAACATGGTTCCCATATAATTAGCTGAGCTGTAAGTTAGGTGTTTAAAAATATTTTTTCAGGTGCTTTTTTGTATTCATGATAGCTTCTCAACACCAAAAATCAATCTCAATCAAAGCTGCTACCGAGTTTATCATAAATTATCATGAAAAGGTTTTCTACTGAGTAGATGGTTAATTACTATCTAATTTGAATAATTTTGCATATTAATGAGAAATGAATGAAAATCATTTTTAGATTTTTAACTTCAGCTGAGAAACCCATGGAGATAATGGCCCCCTTTTAAGATGCATGTGATCCTCTTACTAAAGGCGACTGAGAATTTTTTTCATTTACCAACTTGTTTTAAATTGATTAATGGATTAGTGTTTTTGTCATTAATAAACTATATCCAAATGAAAGACAAGTTCATTATTTGACTGTGTGGCCTTATATCTGCTGCCAGGAAGAAAAAAAAGTGACTGACTGAAAGCAGATTAAGGCTTTGCTTAGGGAGGATGTAGCCTCGCTCAATCCTTTGTAAATGCCAGAGAACCAGAAAACAGTGGAGTTATGCAGAGCCAGTTGGAGGTAGGTAGCAATTCCTGTGCTTTGCTGTTTCAAACATGGAAAGTATCCCAAACAAAGCCCCCTTTCTTCTCCCCAGCCCCCACAGCTGACTGTGAGTGGGTGAGAGCCCAGCCCCTGGAAAATGGGGGTGCAGCCTCAGCCTTTGTGCTCCCAGTAGGCTCCTGCAAAAGCGGGAAGGACCAGAGGGGCCTTGCTGGAAGCTCATCTTGCATTCCTCTGCCTTCAGGCTTCCTTGCTCACCAGTGCAAGCCAAATTTAGCCAATCAACAGTTGCCCTGTTGCCTCACTGAATCAAACCCGTTCCACATCTTCAGGGAGAGAAGTGAAACTCAAAACACAAGACTCACGCAGCGATGGGAGCATAAGGCCATTGGAAGGGGAACTGTAAATGACAACACGTCTGGGCAAACCTCCTGTATTTTATGTTGTCCTTTACTGCACTAAGACCTTCAGGAGGTGACAGTCTCTTTGCAGAGCACCTGGAACAACGTAGCCCTGATCCACAGTGGTGTGGTTCTCTGCATGCTGCAGCCGTACAAATAGTAAATAGGGATAAAATACACACACCAGTGTATGAAATCACACACTTGTTCAGGGATGTCTACTTAAAATTGCATCTATTAGGATTTTGGTTTCTGGGATTCTTCCCTGCTGATTTTCAACCATGCAGTGTTTATAATATGAGCAAAAGGAACTTGCAATGGAACTGAAGGGTTGTACATTAAAAACGAGTATACAGTGCACTCGTAGAATAAATAATTCATTGCCAGAAGATATCAGTGAAGTCTAAGGACTGGCATTTATATAAATATAACAAGACTATCCAGATTTCTAATGGCAAATATTTAAAGACAGGAGGAAAAAATTTTGTAGGGAAATAAACCATCCTGCTTCAAAGCATATGCCAGACACTGCCTAACATGGGCTGGGGAGAAACTATGCATGCTCACCCTGGGAGGGGTCTGACTGCTCCTCTGCCTGCAGCAATTGGTGATAACCTTTGTCAATAACAGATTAGCAAATATTAAGTACACCAGAACCCTTGATGTGCCCAGTCTTACATACATATTTTTATTTTTCTTCACTTTGGTAAATGGAAAGGAAAAATTACAGAATCACAGAATCAATTAGGTTGGAAAAGACCTCTGATATCACCAGTTCCAACCTCTGACTGATCACCACCTTGTCAACTGGACCATGTCCTGTTGTTTCTTCACCACGAGAACTTTATGCACGTATTTATATGCATTCTGTAATAAATCCTGGGATTTTGTAGGCTGTGATTCTTGCCCCTGATTGCAAGGCAAGTGGTGCCATGTCTGAGGGGAATCTGAACTTTTCTGGGGAGAAGTTTGTTAAAATACAATGTTGTGATTGCTGAATTTGCGCAAAATAAGAGGTTGAAATTCTCAAAGTGGAACAGGATATTTAGCACACATTTTTTCATTCTGGAAAATGATAAACATACAGCTAAATCTTTGGAAGGTACAGATTAATGTGAAATGTAACCGAAACTGTAGGGAGGTGACAGATAATTCTGGAGTCAGTGCTGATCCCTTCAATGATCCTCTCCTTAACCTCAGCTGTTTTTTGAAGCACTTTAACTGTTGCTCCTGACATCTAAAATATTTTGGGGATTGGCATTTTTCTGTATTGGCAAAGATTTCCTCACCTCCATTCCCCTCTGTTGTGCCTTCCTTTCACTTTGGGAAGAACTACCGTGTGCATGGTTCAACCAACATTTAGTTGGGTTTGTCTTGGAAGACCCTAAGGACAAGCTGTGGACCTCGGGCTGTACCACAAATCAAAGTGGCAGGTCAGTGTGTCAGAGCACTGCAAGTCAGGATGGGAACTGTGTATCAGAAGCAGCTGATTAATTAACACAGTTTCTTTAGTATGACAGTATTTTCTTGGGGCTTGGAATGCAATACCTGTAGAATACAGATGCTGAAATGACCAGTGTGAGAATTCAGTAATGATCTGTGTGTTTCTCTTGCTCACCAGTGGGGAATGGTGAAGTCCACCCAAACAAAATGCTTTCTTTTGTTTAAAACATCATTGCAATCTGTGCTAGTGCTGATACAACAGATCTTAACAATTGTAACTCTTCAGAATGTGTGGAAACTCCTACATTTTATCAATATAAAGTAAATAAGTATGTGACTGGCATTATTTTCCAGCATTAAGCCATACATTACAGTTACTTAATATATCTCTCAGAAAAACAATGTTCATTCCATACTCTGATTTCAATATTCTGATTTCAGAAGAGATTCTGCCTAAATTCTGGCTGCCTGTTTGAATCAGTAATTTTATCCCTAGGAGCACTTTGTCAACAAAAGTAGCCTCTATTTGCAGAGGATCTGCAGGTGTGGTTTGCAAATCATACCCATGAATTGGGTCAATAGGTCATAAGAAATAATGAAGCCGTGAAGTCAGAGGATGTGTTGGCACCTTGAAGTCACCATGCACAGGTCCCCAGGACCTGCCACTGATACTGAAATACCCCATGAACAATTATTTTCAGGTTTTCTGGCTTCTTACATTGTAGAGAAGACTCTACAGGTTTTACATTTTCTGGTGAGTAAAGTATTTGCCATCATCAGAAGCATCAGCAGAAGGTCAGACCGACTGCATGAGATTGTGTGAATATTTTTGCAGCTTTCATTAGCAAAATTATTTTAATTAGTGAAGACCAAAGTAATTGAAGGAGAAGGTCATTTTATTTGTTTGGGATCAATGCCTCCATCACCAGCCTGGTAGAATAGATTTTTCCAGTTGTGAGGACTAATTCTAAGCTGGCATAAACCAAGAATAACTCCACTGAGGTAAAATAGAGCCCCTCCACTTGAGTCCTAAATCCTGCTTTAATGGTGAAGAGTATAGCTGGGTGTCTGTTTATATCTGACCCTATCCAGAAGCACTCTGTCTCTCAAATAGTCTTTGGACTAAATTAGACTTACAGGATCATCTGCAAAGGTATAGTACACTTTTAACTACATAATAAAAGTATAGGAGACTTTTTAAGTACATAAGGTTGAGAGATGTCTGCCCATTCTATCCAAGGTACTGTATGAATGCAGGAAGGCACTGACCTTATTCCAGGTGTGAGCTGCCCACCCTGTGGCTACAAGCTGGCAAATCATCCTAACAAGTTGTAGTAAGGGAAAAAGGTATTGTAGGTTCCTTCATGCTGCACCTGAAAGTAAATATTTGCTCATGTATTTTTCAAATACCTAGTTATTTTTCCAAAAAGACCACACATAGGTAGAATGAAAGGAGTAAAGGCAGCCAAAAGTTAAGAGCTCTGTTGGCATTACATTTTCTTGAATTTTGTGATGTTTTCACCTATGCACATAGGTTCATGCACAAATTTCCAGCACACCTTTTCCTGAACTTCTCTCATGAGTGGCACAGCTCTAACTTCAGAATCAGCCAGAAGAAAGGTGGTATTACTAGAAGTCAGTGAGAATTTTAAGACCCAAATACTTCAAACACCATTTGAAATGATCAAGGGCAGGGACCACTCATGAAAATGACCATACGCCAAGAAGCCAGGCATTTAAAATAAAAACACCCCAAATAATTGCTGGGCTTGTTTTGTATCGTATGAATTCATAGAGTAATGACAAAACTGTGGCACAGCTCCACTGTCACTTATATTGAGTGTAAATTCATAGTAGTTGCAGTGAAGTCAATAGCATTTCTTTGGACTTACAAAGGTTACTGAATGTCAAATTCTACTTTCAGGCTGAGAACAAAATAATTTTAAAGATATACTGAGAGCATGATCCTAATTTGCTTCAGCAGCCTTTGGCCTCTGTATCTATACATAGAAGCCCAGGAAATTAGAGAAACTTCAGGTTTGTGGTCCTTTTAAAGACTGGATGGTTTTTCAAAGGCATGTGAGGAAGCAGAATGTGTACCAGTTAGGCACTGGCCTGGTTTTGAAGGCCTGGTGGATTTGCATGCCCTCATCTGGAACGAGGAGCATTCCCTTGCTCGCCTGGAACTGGGTGATCTTCATTTCCTTGAGTAGAACTGCCAACCTCAGGGCAGGCAAAACCGTCCCTGTGCTCCCTGTTGTGCCCACGAGTGCACAGGCTTGACATACTTTAAAATGATAAAAACTTCCTGAACTCCAAACACGACTCAGCCCAGGGCGAGCTGTTGAGAAGCCGTGGAGATGTTCCGCCTCATTTCAGCAATTAGTGGATTATCCTTCTGCCATTTGATTATCTTTGTTATAGCCTTGTGCACGTTACTGAAGCCTAATTCCTGCTGATTTCAAGGGGTAGGAAGTGCTTTTTGTTTTAATGATAACTCTGGAATCTGGAATTAACTATGCCAAATGAGGTTGCATATGGAGGTCCAAGTTAATTTCTGTTTAATAGAAATAAATACAGGTGACTCTCCCTCAGGAAAACAGGGTCTGCAAGGTCATTTGGCTTGCTGAGCCATGTGAATGTTTTTGTGCCAAGCCTAAATGGTGGGCACAATTAGAGAAGTTTGAGAAGGGCATTTGGAATTTGCATCTGTGCAGATCAGATACCCTAAACCAAAATGTCTTGAGAAATGAGAGTCATGTAAAGGAATGGAAAATGTGGGATGGTGTCCTCTTCAAGCTGAAGTGAAATATCATAACTGTCTTATGGCCAAAACCAGGCTGCTGTTTAAACCATACACCTGTTGAAGTGTGTTTTGGGATGAGCCTGCTGGGTAATCCCTCAGATGCACCTAGAGCTTTGACATTCTCTGTGGCACAGGCTTAAATGCACTGTGGACACATGTGCACCTGCAGCTGTTCCATCTGCAGCAGTGGCAAGTGGAGAGCACCCTACCCACTGTCCCTGCCGCAAGGACAGACAGCAGTGGACACGGCCAGAGGTCATTAGCTGGTCTGTCCTGCGGGAGACAAGTGGATACCAGCAACAAGGTCCCTGTGACAACTTCCCTGTTACAGCATTCCTTGGACAGCTGTGGCAAAACCAAGGAACCCCACACCATGTCCTGTAAACGCACAAAGAATGGGCAGAGTATTGCAATCCTTGGCCTACAGAACGGATCCCAGAGCTAGAGCTGCAAAGCTTTGGGCTTTCAGCCCCAGCCTAATCCAGGAGGTCCCAGACAAAAGAGCAGCCATTACTAAAGAGGCTTGTGATAGTCCCTTTGCTCCTGAAATGAGGCTGCTTTTTGTGGAAGTGCAGTGACCAATAACATGACTTTGGTGGATGAATTATGTGTTGACACCGGTCCAGGTAAAGCAGTGCAGATGACAGATAGTTTGGCAGAAGGGGTACAGTTAACATATGAAAGGATATCTATAACATATGGGCATCAGTATATATTTGTGGATTAATACATAGCTATTCTCCTGAAAAATAGATTTAAAAATTGTCCTTTCTGCTTAAAATGTCAATGAAGATTTAATTATAAACCCAAACATACCTAATACATATGTAAGAGAGATCCTGGGAAAAAAATGTTAGAGGACACAAAAAGAAATTAAAGCCAAAACTTGTCAGCGTAATCATTAACTACAATGGACCAGTGCCAGTTTACACCACCTGAGAATCTGGCCAATAATATCTATTTAGCACACACTGTCCTACATCTCTTGTGGTATTTATTTTTAGTCATTAGGATACCACTGGCAAAATAAGCTCCTGCTTTATTCCAGGGGCAAGTCTTAAACGAACTTTAATGCTTAATGTTCTTTTTCACTTTTCTTATATTTGTGTATGTAGAATAATCCAGCTATACACAGTGTTCTAGAAACTCTGTATTTCCATGGCTTATAGATTTTCTTATATATTTATAGTTTAATTATATAACTAGTTTTGTAAACTTGTACTTCTTAGGTAAGATATTCCAGAAATCAAAATAGTCAACATTAAACACCACAAGTACAGCTGCAGTTTTAAATATTTTATAATCCAATCAAATTGTTTGAGTAGTAATGCATTTAAATGTTGTTATGGAATCCCCTCTAGACTTTTTAAAATGGTTACTCTGTTCTTGGCTTTGCTATTTATGAAATTCATATGGGATGACATTTTTAATAATAGAGCATTTGACTTACAGAGTAGCAATTCCTGGAGTGTCTCAGTATAATCTATAATTTTCTGACTGAACTTTCAGAGGGACACAAACACATATCACACTTTTATTAATGAACATATACATCTGTTGATGTTGCCATAATTGAAATGACCTTAAGTGAGAAGACCTACATAAGTCATTTAGCATTTTTTATGATGCTCGGGTGAAGATGCTGTACAGATGCAGCTTTAGGATGCTAAAGCAGGAGTACAAAAGCTGTGCTAAAATGATGAGGGGAGGTTTAATTTGGAAAAAAGGCACAAAGCAAAGCACAGCCCATGTATAATTAGGCAACATCCAGAACTATAGAGTTGGACAGAGGGAAGCTATCAGGGAGTCTAAATTACCTCTCCTCCCTAGAGAGGATGGCACTGTCAGGTCAGGGCTGTGCTAAATGCTGGGTAACAGGAGGGTATTTGATTGCAGTTGCTTTTGCTGCACAGAGGTTGTGGATAAACTGAGGACATGATTTCTGAGAGGTAAAAGTTCCTTGACCTCCTCGAGCACAAGTGTGTGTCAGAAGGGCATTTCTGACAGCAACAGCCAGGGCTTTGCAAAGAGAAAAACAACCAAACAAAATGGCAAGCACCTGTTCCTTTGAAATGCATTTTAGGCTCTCTTCCACTCAAAGGCACGAACAGAAGCCAAACAACTGCATGAAACTGGGGCAAAAAGTTGTGAAAAGACTGGTGGGAGTCAGGACTCCTCTGGGCCCCCACCAGCAGTGCCCAATTGCCCAGGCACCCTGTGCTGGTGCCAGGAGTAAAGGAAGGGTGCAGGCAGGGAGCCTTCCCCCTCCTGTGCGTGTAAAACCTGTGGTTTCAAGCAGAGGTGCAGATGGCAGCTTCCCCTTCCCTAGAGGCTGTGAATTCTCCTTGTGAATTCTCCTTGCTGTGCCAGCCCCCACCAGGGCTGCAGTGATCCCAGGCCAGCCCATGGCGAGGGAAGGGTGATCCAGGCAGACGCAAAAGCCTCCAGGAGGAACAGCCTGAGGTCCATCAAAATCTAGCCAGGGTTCCCAGGGTGGCCTTGTTTTGTTTCTGCCCTTTCTTGATAATTCTTCATCTACTTAAGTGCATTGAATAATTTTCTAATGATTATGGCCAGGCCAGATGCTCATGTGGTGAAAATCAGCATATGTAGCTCCATGGGCTTCGGAAGCACAAGCTAAGATAGTGCTGCTGATGGTTTTGATTTGCTCAGTACTGTGGGAGAATTTGACTTGGAGTTGAGACCAGAAGAACTTTCAAGAAAGAGCCTACAGGTGAAAAGATAGACCCTGCTCCCCTCTGAGTTGTAAATCTTGCCACATGAAAGCTCTGGAGTTACTCCAGATTAACTTGACCAAAAATAAGCCTGGAATCAGGTCCTGTGGTGCCTGAGTTACCTCAGACTGTTATTAATTTGAAGAGAGAAAATGAATTCTTGTTAAGGGGAATAAGCAGTCTTTATTAATAATAATTAGAGAGAGAAGACATTGGTTTTGATATATTGGCTTAATTTCATAAGTAGATCAGTAAAACCTGAATTAATAATTTTACAAACTAGTAAACATTTTCTGTAGTTTAATATTAAGTGTGTTGAAATGTTTCCTTAAAACTGTGGGTTGCTCCCACTGCAGCAGATATCCCCGAGTTGAGCATCTCTGCTCAGTGTCAGGCTCAGGCTGTGAGTGCCCACCTGACTCCCTTTCCTGTCATTAAACCCCATCTCTGAAGCACCAATGGAATTGTTTATTCATGGCTAAAAGGGAGTGGTCACACCATCACCACCATCCCTTCTGGAAGGATCCCACCCCTGCTCTGCTTTCCCATCTAAAAGCCTTAATCTTGCTCCGGAGTTTTGGTGGCATCACAGCAGAGGGGAAGGAATGGCTGCCATCCAAATGATTGTTTGACACAAGCTAAGTGGAAAAAACACCAATATCAAATTTCACCAGAAGCCATCCACTAATGTCCCAGGATTATTGTGTTCTTCAGAGTCAGAAGGATTGTATGTAATTTTACATGTAATGTTCTTTGAACATATGGTTCATAACATAAAAATCCCTTCATTTTAATTGACACAATAGGCTGGAATGGCTTTTCTTCCCTTGCCAAAGTACTTGTTATGGTCTGTATCACCTATAATGTGCATTCTGGAAAGCTCCTAACTAGGTATTTGGATGCTGGAATGCAAAAGATTGCTATTTATGGGACCATGAGACCACCTAATGGGTCAATGATTTGCATTTTGAAAGTTCATTAATATGTACTAAGATCTTAATAATGCCAGTGTTTCATTAGACCAACCTTCATCACAGTCAGTAATAAATATATTTTAAAAATATCTTTTAACATAAAACAGAGGAGCATAGAAATGTCTATTTTTGTGACCCTCAAGTTGCTCTTATTGAAAGTTTAAAGGATACCGGGCAAAGCATTTTTCTCCCAACAGTGGCTAAAATTATGTTTTCCTTCAGTTGTTTTTAAGAATCCACTAGAGGCTTGAAAGTGAAATCTATTTTTTTTATCTATTCCCTTTTTCTTCCTTCATAGACACATATTGGTTTGCCATTGTAAGGCTACTTATGAGTGCTCGTCTGCCTGGCATTGATTTTTTTTCTTATTTAGGAATAGCACTACTGTGTATTTGTTTAGGAGAAAATACACATATATAGAATTATGTGGGTTTTCACACATATCACAGAGAAATACGAACTTTTTTCTGACAGCTGTGTAGCAGCCCTTGTGCTCTGCACACCATCCAGATTTCACATTGAACCGTTTTACATCTCTGTACCTGTCTTCAGCTGAAGTAGCCTTTATTAAGTATGACCAGAAACACCTTTTCCTCTCAGGCCTGTGTTCATTCTGATCATTCTGACCCATATTACTTTCTCTTTTGCAGATAAAATTCAGACGAATAATAATAATAATAATAATAATAACTCATCTGACAGAAGTATTATGTTTTGATTTTTTGTGTGTCTGCTTCAGAACCACAGCATGGAGGAATTTACTTTAGACTCCCTTTCATTAAAGTTTAATCAGAAAGGCATATACAGAGTTAGGTGAATGCCTGCATGACTTGTCTGAAATATAGGTTAATTAAGCAAGCTAAATATACTTTACAGAACAGAACAATAGAGCAAACCGTTCTGCAATTGAATTCAGAAGACTCAGACAAAAGTGATCATCCCAGCATTTGGAGCGAGTTTCCCCAGCCTGCTGGAACTTTATACAACAGCATAGACTAGTGGCAGGAGGAAAGATTGTAACCAGGGCGCCCTTCGAGAGTGTCTGCTGGGCTGGGACCCCTCAGACCTGAGCTCCAGCCACAGCCTGGTAACCTGGAACCCTTGAACAGCTCCCTTAGGGTTTTGTAAAATCCCAGTGTAAGTGCTCACTACCTTCATTATCTAGCACGACTTCCTGTTAACTAGGTTAAAAAAAGATATCTCAGCTAGTGAATAATTAATGTGGCAGCACTTACAGAAACTCAAATTAAAAAGCAGGTAGGGGCACTTCCTCCCCTTTTGTTTGATCATGGAGCAGTTATCTTCAACATATTCTCTTTCTTTTTCTATAAATATGGTGGTTTTTTTTTACTATATTGGCATAGCTGTCCCATTGTGGGATGTGAGATGTGAGGTGGGGAGCTGACAGTAGATATTTTGTTCCTTAGTTCAGTTGGATTTCATTTACCTCCACTTATTTTCATTTCTCAGTGGGTTCGCTTTGTCAGTGCTTTCAAACCCACGGGGGGAGCAGGTGAACAGAGAGGGCATTTGCCTGGTGTGAATGGGACTGGCTTCCCCTCCTCCAGCTCAGAAGGATTATGCTATTTACCTGTATTTAGTTCAGCGGAATTTCTTTTAAATATCTGCCAAGGAACAAACTCTGCAGGCCAACATAGAAGCAAAACTCCCACTGATTTCAACAGGGGGCTTGCCCAGTGCCCGAGTGCAGCATTTGGCCGGAGAAACTGTAACAAAAGCTTTGTTCTCCGTAGTGCAGTGGAGATCCCAGTCAGATTCCCCCTGGAAATAAAGCAAGGCCGCACATAGGAGCCAGTCTTCTTAGCGCTCTGTTTTGCAAAAGTCGACGTTTAGACTTTGGCATTCTGCTTCCCCATTCCTGTGTACCTTGTACAGTCATTCACACTTCCACAGAGTGCATGTAAAACGTGAAGGAAAACTGACAGTCATTTTCCACACCTTTTCTGCTGTTACTGATGACTAAATGAGGTGCAAAACAATGAAAAACCTCAGTGTCAGGAAAGACCAACTTGTCAGATCAAATCACCCTAAGGACAGATTTTGAGTAAATCTGCTGGACTTTTCTCCTGCTCATTAGCTAAACCACTTTCACACAAAGGCCTGATGTTGTTACCTGATCCACCTGTGGACTTTAGAAGAATTAATTAATTTTGGCCATTAGTAAAATGTGTCCTTAGTCTGGCCTGAGATGAAGTGATGTCCCAGGTCCCTTCCTCCCGTGCAGGGAACTGAGGACATTGTGTGACACAGGGCGCAGCTGAGCTCTGGTGGCCCTGGGAGTGGCCACTTGTGTTGCTGGAACTGCGAGTGCCATGGGTGGTACAGATAAATGTATTTACAGCTCTGAATGGTCTCCAGGTTTAACAACTTGGGCTCTGTCAGCTGCAGATCAACAAGAGTTTCATTGGTTTCATTTTGTGGGTTTTTTTCCCTGCTAATAGGAGTAGAATCCGACTCCTTTGACTCAGAAGATTATAACTGATTAGTGATAAATTAGGATCAACGGACAGAAGTTGAATACATTTTTACAGCTTTGCTCTGAATTAAAACAATGGTGAATCTGGCCCAGAAGGTAGGTGGTTGGTCCTAAGCTGTGAGGTCCAGACATTAAGTTTTGGTCTCTGTGTGGCCAGGTCGTGCCAAAACAGGCAATGGTGCCTTCAGGCAGACATGGGGGAAAAGCTGTATTTGTAAAGAAGACAAACTGAGCCTCTAAAATCTGGATCCCCCAGCAGGCCTACAGGGGTTTATGGAATCCTCCTGCTGCCCTGGTGACTTTATTCTGGGAGTGGCCAAGCAATGCCACTCTGCAAATTGAACCCTCAAAGCTCTGAGAGACTGAAAGCTCCATGGCCTACACAGCCCTGGCTGCAGAGAAAAGGAGAAGTCTGGAGAGGCTCTCAGGTGGCTCATGATAAAGACTCTGCTCACAGTGGGCAGGAAATACCCATTAGATGATACCTGCCTGGCTTCTCTGCCAGTGCAGGGGTGTAGCCTTGGCCTAAATACTTCTTTTGAACAGTCTAAAAGCTGCACATGACAAAAGAGGCTATCTCTACTCCCTCTTCACTATTTAAAGTGTCACAAGAAGTTTGAGACAGATCTTTTCTCATAATTTGCTTTTTTAGCCTCTGATGCTTTGGGATATGGATTGTAAATGCTGTTTACAGACCAGAAGTTTATGCTAAAGATTTTATTCAAAGTAAGTAAGAGTTCCATACTTACATGATCAAATACATATAAGTGAGCATAGTATTCTTTGCTGCAAAAAGCTGATCACAATTTGAAAGATAACTCAGAGAAACAAAAAGAATTACAAAGAGAGAAAGAAGGTGAAGAAAATTGAGGACAGAAGGACCACACAGTCAGGCGTTTTGCCATTTGCTATTGCCAAGAACTGGCCTGTGACTTTGGATTATATGAGATACTTGAATGGAGAACAAAAAATTGTGTTTGACTATTTAAGGATGACATTAAAGTGAGATTTGCAGCAATCCTTTTGATTAAGCTAACGTTTTCCCTCCTAGTGTCAGGAGCCTTGTCAAACTTTAGCTGCCTGTGCTGAGCTCTGCTGGCTGGGCCACAGCACCGCTGTGTAACCTTGGATGTGACTGCTGTGAAAAGAGCCACGTGAAAAGTGCTCTGGGGCCTTCTTGCTCTGGGCTCAGCTGCTTTAAACTCAGGCCTTTTAGGTGAGCCTGTGCTTGGTTGATGCTGGTCTGGCCCTCTGACCTGCTGGCTTCACTTCTGGATGCACCTGAGTGTTTCTCCAGGAGTTTGTCTCAATCAGTGAGCTCTTGGCTGATGCTGGTCACTGGCACAGGGCTGGGAAGCTGTGCCTTGGAGAAACAGCCCACCTTTGCTTCTCCCTGGCACTCAGATCCTGTCGTGCTGGAAATGCTTACCTGTGGTAACAGCACTTTTACTGTCACCTGCTGCAGGGACAGGGCTATGGAATTACAAAGAAGTTCCTAAGAAATGCCTTCCTGAGACAGAGCAGTGGCCCCTCTATACCCTGTGCCTGCCGTGAGAGCGGGAGGGACCAGCGCTTCTGTTGCATGAAAAGCATGAACCTGCCTCCGTCAAGACTATGGGATGCAGACTCCTAGAAGGTGTCCTCAGGTAGGCAGTTTGAGGATAAGAGTCTACTCTTCTAAACTGAAGAGTACTGTGATCATGCCTGGGAATAAAGAAGCAGCCAGAGGAAAGAAAAAAGCATGTAAAAATGTAGAAAGCAGAAGTAAGATAAGGACTGCAGGGTTCATGAAAGGGATATAGGAGAGAAAACTGTCATATTTTCTGCCCTTATATCTTTATTTCTGCTTCTTATCACTCCTACTTTTGCACATTCTTTTTTCTTGCCCCTTCTATATCCTTCTCTTCTCTTGCTCCTTCCCTGGCATGATGTGATACACTGTAGCTTAAAATCTTGGCACTCTTTTGAACTGCCAAGTTTAGAATTCTTTGAGTGGCTTTGAGTGGTAATAGCTGAAATATTTCATTTTAGTGAGAGGTTAAAGCTAGGTCACCAGTTCCCAAGTACAGTTTGAGAGAAAATTAAAAATACTCCGATTTGCTTATTTCTTAGTCCACCAACTTAAGCAAACATGCGGAGTCATGGTGCTTCTCTCAGAAGGGAAGTGCAGAAAGAAGACAGTGGGGGGGCTTAAAGTGCCTGTTTGCAACCCTCAGTTTCCAGGGCAGGGAGACTTGTGTGGGACTTCTGTACTTGGGCACAGATTGCTTTTTTCATGATCCCAGCGTTGGCAAACAAGGTCATTTTTGTGTGTGTGTTTCGTTGTGAGGTTCCCCAGTGAATTCTGAACAGAGGAAGCACTGTAGTTTTGGGGTTTTTTTTCTTCTTTGATTGGCTGTGGTTTACAGGGTCTGGGGGGTGAGTGAAATCACCTAGACATGAATTCTTTCACGAGTCAGAAAAAATCATAATGATGATGTCATTTTTTGTCAGGACCGAGGGTTCATCCACAGTGGCTTATGGAATATGACCCTTTCTCCTCTTTTGGGGAATTTGGGAACAGTCTTCTTATTTTAGAACAGTTTTCCGTGGTTTGATGGTCATACAGGTCTCCCAGTCATTAGATTGTTTCAATCAGTTTAGCAGAAATTTCAGGGTGGGGTTTTTGCTTTCTTTACTTACTTTCTTTACTTTACTTATTTACCCACTGATGTCTTTAAGTCAATTCATTTTCTCACTATTCAGATGTCAGCCAGGGAGTCACAAATCAATATCTGACCACGTAATTTTTTTGGTGTAGGAAATGAGGCATGTTTAGGGGGTTACAGGAAAAGAATGACAGAAAAGGGCACATTTTAAAGTGAAGTTAACGCTCTGGAACTGGACAGATTGACATCAATCAATAGAGCACAAGGAGCTGCTCAACGGCTGTTGCTTAAGCCTCTTCTAGAATGACCATTTACAAGGGAAGGTCATTCAGTTTTTGTGCTATTGTGTGTCCCCATCCTGCCTCATGATACATGCAAACACTTCCCTAAGCAACTTCTCTGGTTCTCAAATTAACTATTAATGAAATGGCTATTGGATTACGTTGGTATTTATTACCGCTGTGCTTCCCAGTTACTAGAATCTTGGAAATGATCCTTTCCATACTATCATCCAAGTCATTACTGTGAATAATTAGAAAGCTGGGCTGTACCCTACTGGTAACCTCTTTCCACCTTGAAATAATCCCATTTACTTCCACTGTTTGTTTCTTGCCCTTCGGCCAATTTTCAGTCGGTGTAGGCTGCCAGTTTCCTTCCTATTGTGTGAGTCTGCACCTTAGGCGCTAGTCTCCCATATGGAAATGTTTTCAGAAAATAGGAACTAAATTTCTTGTAGCCAGTCTCCCTTTAATCATTCTCTGTTACACTATCATGACTATATATTCAGCATTCCTTTGCTTTCCCTTGTTGGAAACATTTGCCAAACTGTTTCATTGCTGGGTCCCTTTTCAGAGGGCTTGAATTGTCTCTCCATCTTTACCTTCCCATCTTCCTTCCAAGTCACATCCCTGGCTAGGGATTCTAAGTCCTTTCTGAATTGTCCATGGGCAGGGAACCCTCAGGATAGCTGTGAGGATGTCATGGCTAGAGGAGGAGGTCTCTGGTCTCCATGTTGGTGTAAATCTCAGAAGGGGCACTAGTGTTGCACCACCAGTGTTTTTGTGGCATAAATGGGGGGATCTTGATTGTACAGGAGATTTAATTAGATTTAATGCTAATTAAATTATTTTTTTCATATTAACATGTTCACAAATATTATTGCATCTTGTTAGATTTCATTCTTCTATCCTTACTGAACAATATTCAGTGGTAGTTTCAGATTACAATAAGTTCATTATGAAGATAAGGTGGAATTAGTGTAGGAAGCTCAGCTGGTTGAAGGGGTCTGTGCTTTAATTACTGCAGAGGGTGTGCATATTAATTACAACACAAGTGATATTTACTGTACCTCAGGAACATATGACAGGGTAAAGATACTGACAGCACCAGCTAATAAACTCAGTATGATAATGAGGAGAAAAGACCATAAAAATAGAAGGAAATAAAATTATTCATAAAGTATATTGATCCCAAAGTAAAGACATTAAGCTCTGATGAAGGGCAACAAAAGGGAAGCTCCTCACTTTATCAAACAAATAACCAAAGTAGAGAAATGTTAGCAGAGAGACAGATTGTCATTATCCTGGTCATGTGACCACGCTCTAGAGAGTATGTGTGAGCAGTAGAATATAAGATTTTTCTTTTAATAAATCAGCAGAAAGCCAAGCCTTTACCTGCAGGATAGCAGGTCGCAGTGATTTTGATGAGCTGGTGGGCTGGCCATGTGGCAAGGTAATGTTTGAAGAGGAGTGATGGGAACAGACCGTTCCTTGGCTGAGGAGCCATCAGCAGCTCCACAAAGAAATAACATGGCTAATTGGTTTGGGTTGCGCTAATTGCTGCTGCGTTTCTCCACGTTTGTTCTAATCCTAATGTTCAAGCAACTGTGTTAAATCATTTTTGAGCCACCTTGCAGGAAGCCTCCCTTTCAACAGGCATTTAGGGAGATACCAAACATGAAATGCAATGGAAGGATCTGTTGCACATCTCCCAACTGTGGGGTCAATCCCACTCCCTTGGTATGGAGTCCAGCTCCCCTGGCCAGACCTGTTAGAGCTCTGTATTTCCCTGCTGGCATTTATACCTTGTTTACTACTCAGCAGCAGCTCATGGAGAAATGCTCAGGGGTGACCTGTTGGGATGACAAACCCTTGGGGGAGAGAGGACAGACTCTGCCTGTTGTTTCTTAGCTTCCTTGGTAGTAGTTGCACACCTCCCTGGGACTTGTGCCAGGACAATCCTGTTCATCTGTCTCCTCTTTAGAACAAACTAAGGCTGTGCAAGTGAGTTGAGGGGAAAAAAGAGTAATGTAAAAAATTTCTTCCAGATGTAAATAATATCTTCCTTGATGTTTCAAACCAAAATGGAAAGGAAGAACATCTTTTACATGTAGCTACTGCACATGCTGATAACTCTGAAGTAACTTTTTTATTATTCACTGGTTATTTCAAAGGATTTTGCCTAAATAAAATCAACAGGAACAGTTCAGTCCATAGTGCCTGGCAATCTAGGTGAGTATCTGAATAAGACAGGGACCACAGAGTGTGAGGAAGTTTTAGTACATATAGTTCTTTTCACTAGAGGCATTGTGCTCCAGAATGTGTTTTCCTGTAAGGAATTGTTGCAGGTTGGGTGACAGGAGGTGAAGCTGGCAAGCAAAGCCATCTCTGCTATAGCCATTCATCTCTAAATACTTGTGTTCAAATCCCATTTACCAAGAGCCACACACGTCCAAGGCTTTGTGTCATCCCAGCCTTGGCAGACGAGTGTTACCCATCACAGAGCTCTTCAGGCTGGGCGCATGTGTGAATCTCGGTGTAGTAAAGACACCTGGGTTGAAACAGCCACTCCTGGCCAGGATCTCTGTGCTGCACTGAAGCCTGAAGTGGGTACCCATTTCATTCAAATGATCCTTTCACTTTTTGAAGCGCTGGTTGGGTTTTTTTTTCTTTCTTTCCATCCTGCAATTAAGAATCAACATTTCTTCCTCTTCATTCTTGACAGGTCAAGGAAATAATGTAATACTTACATTTTCAGCGTACTGGTTAGCATTAAATTCAACAGAACAAATGAAAAAACGCTATTGTCACCAATATTACCATAGTGCCCTGATGTTGAATGCTTATTTCCATCTTCTGTGGAAGTTTTGTTTACTGACTAGTGTGGAAGATCCTAAATTTTCCACTCTGTTTGTTGTTTGTTCGGTATTAATTTAGCTTTCATTGTGGTTCTCCCCCTGACTGGCGCACTGTAAAGACATAAATTACAACTTTTTTTTTATAACTGTGTTTTTTAAAAGCCAGATACTGGTTTTATGCATTAGGCAAACTAAACTGCACTTTAAATATCTAAGGCACTTGAATCTACAAAACAGATTGAAAGTACTGCAAAAGCAGTTGATATCTTGACATTTCAGGTGCTTTTATCTAGAGCTGGGAAGCTCAAGAATATACAAACCAGAAAAAAATGATAACAAACGTACACGACCACTTGCAAAGCTTCAAAAAGGCCTGGATTGTATCTGATAAAGTTTTGGATGGTTTGGGCTTTATTTTATTGAAGTGAATTTGCCTATCCCTGGTTGTAATTCAGTGAGTAAAAGACTAATGGCTTTCCAGTGGCTTTTGGGAAATGTGTTGGTGTTCTTGGTTCCACGCCCAATTTTGGTAGCAGTAAAACCCCTGCTGCTCTGGGCACTTGTGCTCCTGTGTTTGACAGAGGGATTGAGGTTTCCTTTACTCTCACCCTTGGAGATGGTCCTTCCAGGATTAGGACTGAAGCAGATTTGAGGACATTGGGAAGCATATGTTCTTTCTGTGCATGCTTCACATATCCTTAAATTTCACAGTTTCTGGGCTCTGATTCAGTGTCTTTCAGTGATGCATTTATCAACAGATTTTTAAAAGAGGAAAAAATTACAGAAAAGTTAACCTCTATCCTAGTTCATTGTGCAGTTGCTACTTGTGAGGAACAACAAGGAATAAAAAGCAAGACAGTGATGTCTTGATGTTTTTGATGAGCTGAACATGCAGAATTGCTGATCTAAATACCGATACTTAAGGACTGATTTGGAAAATTTGATTAAAAATAGAATTTTAAACCTTTCCTTTTGTATCCCAGTGTAAATTTATTGTCTTTTTTTGGAGACAGTGTTCATGTAGCCCTGCTGAGTGGTTAAGCCTATGAAGTCGTGCACACATTAAGTAAAGGCACTTACAGTGCAAACACTGAAGTGTTTCCCTAAATCATAGTCTTAAATAGGAGAGATTTTTAGGTAAACTCGGGTGTTCTATGGACTTAAAGCTGAGCACTGGGCTGGCCTGTGTTCATGTGTCAGGACTGGGAATGAGCTCGGTTTTGGCCATGGGGAACATAACAGTATTTCCAGGATCAGAAGGAGCTTGGATTTGTGTAACAGCCAGCGGGACTGGGAGGTTTATTTTAAAGGGCTTGCAGGGTAGAGCAGGAAAGGATGTTAGATCCAGAATATTTAGTCTTTCAAGGTTTTTTACAAGGTACTGTGTAAAGACCTCATAAGGAATCTCAATCACGTCAGAGTAGATCCTGCCCTGAGTTTAACACCTGTTGAAAAGGAGGAAACCAAGCACAAGAATAAACTGGCCTAATCCGGCCTTCCTTGCATCCTTTGCCTTTCTCTCCTTCCATATGAGATTCTACTACTTACTTTCTGTGGGAGCTGACATGATGATAAATAATTTTGGCAAATCAGTGTTCCACAATATTTTGAGGAATTCCAGAGCTAACCTGGCTACGTACTTGGCAAATATAATGAAATGGCCCACACTGAAATTCAGCTTTTCGGGTGTGCTTTTCCCTTTTGAGTCAGTGTTCACGTAAGAGTCAATGAAGTCAGCTCAATTATGAGGCTCTTTAAGATGGAGCTTTAAGATGCTTTCTTTAAGATGTTATGCCACAAGAAATAGAACACAATGTGAGGGTGGTCAAAGAGGATAAATCACAAAGAAGAAAATATTTTAATGCCATATGTGTATAAATCAATGGCACATCCTTATCTTGAATTCGTGTTCACTTTTGGTCACCGTATCTCAAAGACATAACGGAAATAGAAATGGTCCAGAGAAGGGCAAAGAAAATGAGTAGCACCCTCTGAAAGCCTTTCATATAAAGCTACACTAAAAAGGGCAGGATTATTATTTAGTTTGGAAAGAAGAAGAGCAGGAGGAAATGTGGCAGAGGCATATAAAATAAAATAATGAAGGGCATAGATCAGGCCAGTTGGCTGCCTCTCATTACGTTTGTCTGTAACAAAAGGAAAAGAGGGAACTCAAAATAGAACAACAACAGGCCAAAGAGTGATTCATTAATGAGTGACAAAGTACAGCACACACTGTATGCCTTTAACTTGTGGAACTCAGAGCTGCAGGATGAAATAAAGCCCAAATTATTTACATTAGGAAAGCCCAACACAAATTTACCTTTAATACTCTGATTGTAGCTTATCATCCTTGAACCAGGATTAAAATAAGAGCTACTGTTGCTCTTCATGCACATAAGGGATTTCCCAGCCTGGGCAGTGTGATACGTTTTTCCCTGAGGTTCTGCATTGCTCAGTTTAGGTACAGAATGGGCAGGAGAGGCTGGACCCCTTTCCTTGCATCAGTCACTGTCAGTTGCTATCCAGAGACAGGAGCTGTAAGTACAAGAGTTATTCAATGCAAATTCTGAAATTATTGCTCGGTGGCAATTTATCAGCTACGATTTTTCTGTGCGAAGAAGCTCCACGTCTCTCCAGGGCCTGGGTGTTCCTTCCAGTTCACGTGCTTTGCTTTCTGTCTTTGATCTTATCAGAGTTTGGTAACTTGGTTGGGATAGTTACTCACTGCTTCTAGTATTTCCCTTCCTTAGCTGCCTTCAGTCTCCTGGTGATTGCAGAGTAAGGATCAATGTCCTACATGGGAGTTTAACAGCCTGATGATTATAAGGCAAGCATGATCATTAAATGATCCTCCCTTTATTCATGCTCTTTATTAAGTATCTTTTCCCATGTGTCTGGCAAATGCACTTAAGATAAGTTAGGAACAATTATGCTGAATAAATAAAATATTACAGGTAAGTAACAGCAAAACATTAGTTAGGATATCCAGGGCACTCTGGAAAATAGACGCACTCTGTTGCACTTAAATATCATGTTTGGTCATTTGGGTTCCTGTTCTCCACTTATTTTTCTTTTGTAAATAATGCAAAAAATTACCAGGCTGCCTTGCTGCAAAGAGAGACTTTTAGTTAGACTCAGTGCTTGCTTTTCCCTTAAATTCCCTCTTAGATGAATTATACATACATAATAGAATATTGTGAACATACTGAGAATCTTTCTTAGCCTCTTATTTGGTTAGTCCACAGTTACTTGTAAGCTTTCTGGCTTTTTTTTTTTTTTTCCCAGAGAAAAGGCAGGATGTCTTTGTTGTTAGTAATATATCTCTGATTTATAGAATACAATTGCCTTTAAAGATATTTGAGTACACAGACTTAGCTTCTTCTGAAATGGATTTTAAGCACTTTTCTCCTAAGTGAATTTGGAGCTGAGGAGGACTGAGCAAAGTATGGGAAAAATGCTCACCAATATTTCCCATATGAAAATAGGGCTGCAGCTGAAATAAGCCATGACCTTGTCATGTTTGCTTTACCTGAACAATGAGAGGTCAAATCACATTAACACAGATCCTCACAAATATAGGATTTTATGCTTGTATTTTTGAATATTCACAGTGAAGGAAATTCTTCCTCATGCTGAGGGGTAGCAGCATTCAGGCATCACCCATCACCCCTGCTGACCTTACCCTAGATTATACAGCAGGTTTGTGCTGTATGTATTTCACCCTACATGACCTACACAACCCACCCCAAAGTGAAATTTCTCCTTTTCCTGAAAGCTGTCTTCTTCCTGCCGGTGGCTCGCTGGGGATGCTCCATTGTTCGCAGTGCTGGTGTTTGGCTCTTGTCTAGACCAATGTTCACTCATCACAATACCCCTGTCAACACCGTGCTCTGGATGTGTGAGCTGTGCTGCATTACTGTTGTCAAATGGCTCTGCTGTCATGTAGTGTTTAAATGTAAAAGATATAGGTGACGATGGGAAGCTGCAGATTTGTGCTGAAAATCTGGATTTTAAGTTGTCTGCAGCACACAAGTTGAAAAGCCGAGACAGTTTTACAATAAATGTAAGCAGTTTAAGCAAGCTTGTAGCTATCAAGATCTGGATGTATGTTTTCCCCTCTGAAATGTGCTGCCTTTCAAGAGCACAAGTGTGGCATTTAGGTGACACCATACTGCTCATCTGTGTGCCCTTTCCAGGGATGACTCTGCTTCTGTCTCCTCCTGTCTGCACACACTGCAACTCCGAGGGTCTGCTGTGACCCTGCCACAGGCTACAAGACCAGGGAGCTGCAGAGGAGTTGAAGCTGAGAGTGACAGAGGAAAAGATGACAATGAATAAAATGCAGTGCACTGTTTCACTTCCATCCATTTAATTTCAGATCTGTTTGGGGTTTTTTTCCAATGTGCTAGAAACGCTTTGTTTTTGATGGTTTTCCTCTGGTGTTACTTGCCTATCTGTTTCTATTTTCTTTTCTGTTTTGGTCCAATATTCATAGATGTTCCTGGTCTTCCCCCTGGCTGCATCGTGGGTGAACTTTCTAAAATCCAGTCTTTGAGAGTAATTCTGAGTTTCTGACTTAATCAGAAACGACAACAGCAAAAAAGTCAGAAATAAGAGGAAGAAGCTGCATTCCTTCCTTTCTCTGTTACACCTCAGAGGGAATTGGTGTCAGAAGACACTGCTTTTTTTTGTTAGCCTAAATTGGAGCATAGACCCTGGCCACATTCAGAGAAGTAAATGTCTCTTGGTACATGTAGTTTTTGGCAGATTTAACTGGAAATGCAGCTTGATTAAAAAAACAGGTAAAGTTCCTTGTGTGGACACTGCCAGTGTGTGGGTCAATATAGTGGGTCCCTATATTCCTTCAGAAAATATTACCTTTCCTTAAAAAAAACCCCAAAAAAACAAAACAAAACCAAAAACCCCAAAACAAAAAAGCATTGAACAACCCCCCCTGACACTGGTAATTAGTCATTACCTACTGTTGCTTGCAATTTGTTGGCAGATCAAGCTACAATCTGTTGCACTATGACAGATCAATTTCTGCAATTCATTACAGAGCTGAGCCAAAACAAAATAACTTTCTCTCTCCTTCCCCCCCTTCTCCTACCCTTAGTGCTGCAGCCTCTGGTTAGCTGAGATCCTTGGACTTTTTTTGGAAAAGAGCAGATGGGAGGCAAAAGAGGGATGGGAAAGGATGAGCCTTGCTCACTGCAGTGCCCTTAATGTGAGTACATGTGCGTATTAATGTGAGATCAGTCCCCATCGCTGGAGCAAGCTCCTGTGCAGCCCTGAAGGAGCATTTCATTCCCTGAATCCTGTACAAAATGCATTAATACATTTTTGCTCCAGCTCATCCTTACATTGTAACCATTTTTCCTGTCAAAGATTTGCCAAAGTCAGGGGTGGGACTGCTATTTCATAGGAGTTGTCTTTCAGCTTTCTTTTGCTTAGGAAAATGGCAGGGTCCTGACAGTTGTTTTTCTCTTGGAAAACTGTAGTCACCTTTGCATTACCTCCAAGAATGCTTAATTAAATAGCATTAATGGTTATGACACCAAAACCAGGAGAGGTTTTTTTGTTTTGTTTTGTTTTTTTTCTGATTACATTTTGTATCTTTTGTCACCTGACTTGGTAAGTCCACCTTCAGTGGAAAAGCAGCTCGGTGACATTTTCAAAACACACAGTCTCTTGAGCCTGGAACCTAACCCAGACAAGAAAGCTCAGCTTGATTCCAACACTTGTTTATGATGTGTACTTCTCTTTTTCAAGAGCTGGGCTGAAACAGCTGCTAAATACAGAGAAAGGGGGAAAAAGGTTGCTATTACACAGAATTTAGTTGTACAAATAGCGGGTGTTTTACATGGATTTACCTGGCATTGCAAGGCGTCCTGGGCTTGTTGCTTGTGCTACCCTCACTGATCTTGCATAGTGAGGAGCAGCCACCAGGTTATTTGCTCTCCTTTTTCCTCAAATCCCTAAACCACTCAAACCTGTGTGATGCTTAGAGCCATCACATCCTGCTGGGCTCACTCAGCAGATATGGGAGAGCTTCTTGCTGGAAGCACTCAGCTTCCCAAAGAAGGGAGTTCCAACCAGCCAATCTTCTCAGTGTTAGAAAATCACATCCTTTGTGGGGCCAGATTTGTGGCACTGCTCACACTTCACCACCTGAATAGAGCAGGCTGCTTTTGTGACAAGGGCAGGGAGCTGAGGATAACAAGAAGTTCTCTTGGGGTTATTCCTGGGGCTGGGGACAGCTGGGAACTCAGGGAGGGTCACTGTAGCAATACCTGCCTGTTCACTGGGGGCTTCTTGCCAGTCTTGTCCCACTTGTGACTCGAGTCCCCCATGAAAATTTGCTTTCTCCAAGTATTTCAGTCTGTGAATACAACACACAGGTAAGGGTGCTGAACCAGAACACACAGAGAGGAGTCTCCTCTCTCCACAGGTTGGAAAACCTGCTCATCTTCCCTGAATTTTTTGCCTCAGACATGCATTGACACACATTATTTTGCCCAGCAAGTTATCCAGAAAACTTCAGGATCCTTAAAAGCCCACTTTTTTATTGCTAATATTTCTGCAGATCTTTTTGAGGAAGAAAAGCTGGTACTTCTGGCAAATAACATCAAGATTCTGACTGTAGTCTCTAACACAGACATTGATATGACAACAGACTGGTTTTATGCACCTTTAATCCCAGCTGAGACAGGGACTTTTTATTATATTTTAAAGAGTAATACAAGACATTATAGTTGTGCTCTTGCCCTTTAAGGAAGCTGTACTCAGAAAGTGCCTATGCATATTGAAGAGTTGTATGGATTTCAACATATTATTGTGTTTATCATAGTTTAACAGTGCTGTTCTGGTAATGAAACTAAACTTCTGAATTCCAAAACTGCACTGAAAATTCTGAAATCTGAAATGCAATCCATAGAAACTGTCTTGGATATGTGCAGAAATTCAGAGATACAGATGGGAACTGAGGCTTTATCAAATTATTTGGCTTTCATTAGAGCTGAATAAATAGTAACACGTGAAACCTAATTCTATCCAATTTCTTTGTTCTGGTAAATTACTACCTATGTCTGTAGCTTTTCTAGTTCCTGTGTTCCTAGAGCGGCAAGTGCTTTTTCCCTTCAGATCAAGGATTTAACCCCTCTATTCCCCCTTTTCCCTCCCCTCAACAATACATAGACATTTCAAAAGAAGTACATTTGGAAACAAGTATTTTTTGAATCAACTTGGAGTACAGCTCCAGTACAAATTGTCTTTTTGGGGTTTCGATGCTTTTGGCACCCTTCACTTCCTGTGGCACACTGGTAAAAAGAAGGTGTCTTTTCATTTGAACAGAACAGTTGTAGCATGATGTAGGGTGTTCCCTGCATTCCCATAAAGGGCCAAACATTAATATTTGCATGCTGGCTGCTGAGATGCAGGTGAACCCCAGGCCTTGGCTGTCAATCCTGGGGGGAATCAGATCCCTGCCCCGAAATGCTGGTGCTGCTCTGCAAAGAACAGCCCCGGACATAGACAAACAACTGCAGAAAATATCCCTAATGTTAAATACAGTATAAAGAATCTGTTTTTCCCCCTCTTATTATTCCCATTGTTTTATTTCCAGCCCTCTTGCTAGTGGCTGCCTTTGTGGCACTTCAGCTGTGATTAGATGGGCGGGCAGGCAGCTTCCTCTAGAGCTGAAGCCAGCTGGGGGAAGAGACTGGCAAAGCCTCAACTCCTCGTCTACCCAGTGCCTCCACGGCAGAGTTTATTATCTCCATAGCTCTGTGACATGCCCAGCCTGTGTGAGCCAGGGCTCAGAGCACAAGTCAATATTCAGGAGGCAGAGCTCCCTTATTACTGCTCTGGTGCTATCCTTATTTTGATGTAGTCGTAACCTAAAAAACTGCCTAATAGCCAAGAGGCTGGGGGGAAGGGAGGAGGAGAGGCAGAGAGAGAGGGTCACCCACTTCTAATGCTGGAAACCCTGTGATAATCTGTTCCATGCATTCAAATGAAAATATGACTTCTTGGCAGAGAATAGCATTATAATGTAAAATCCCATATGCTGTTATACAGTATGTTGCAATCTGTTTTACTGCTGCCTCTATTCTAACGAGTGAATACTGCCAATAAAGCAATTGAAGATAACACTAATTGCTTATTTCTGTGATCCATAATTTTTATGACTGCCTTATAGCTCTTTAGTCAAATAGATGTTTTTTGGCGTCTCAGATCTAGAACTCATGTACTGTAGCGATTGAGGCTGAAAATCTGCATGCTGGCCTGAGAGGTTTTTCTAAGCTGATGAATAGTGTGTGTGAGAGAGGGAAATAATTGAAAAGTGTTAAAGAAAATAGAAGTCTTAAATCAGTCATAACAGGTCATAACACTGGATTCCGTCAATATTTTTTAATATAAATTGGGCTATTTCTCTATGCCTCTTGCTTCTCTAGGATTGCCTTTGCTGTGGAGTAATCAGACACTGGTTTTCAAAAATAAAACTCCCTTAAGCTTTTCAGAGCAGCAGTGGCTGCCTTCATGGTGACAGACACCTTTGTCTATGAGGGTAGTCAAGTCCTAGTCTGGCAGCTTCAAATCTGGGTTGATCTGGTGAATGATGAGTTCTCTCACTTACAGGGCAGGTCCCACCATCTTCTCATTCCTCCTGTGTCATTTGAGTCATCCCCAAAGACTGCAAACCCAAGGTGCCATGCTAAGGTGGTTCTGAAGGACAGTTGAGAGAAAGGATTTGATTCATAACCTGTTTGGGGCTCTGCAAGGGAGCTGCTTGTCTGGCTATTCCCAAACAATGCTGAGGTTGTGCTGCAGCTTTTAAAGCAACCCCCTGCAGACCAAAGGGAAATGCTTTGCTGGATCCCAAAAATTCATGTCCCCCTGTAAATGGGAGGGTCAGAAATTTCTGAATAGACACTTGCCCACCTGTGCAACGCTCTGATGTTTAAGACACTTCTCTTATTTAAAGCAGATATACTTCAGCTATCCAGTGTGAAAGAACGGGTGAATAGAGCATCATTTGTTGGGTAGTGAACATCTCCTTGCTCTTTTAGTGACCTGTGTCAGTGTGCTGTGTTGCGG
>VZTX01020259.1:0-92500 GCA_013400915.1 Pardalotus punctatus | reverse complement strand
AAGACAATAAGGATATCATGCTGACCTGGTGCTTTCCTGGGGGGAGCTGGCAGGATTTGTGGTTGCCTCCTGTCTCCCATCAGCAGATCCTGGCGGGCACTTGGAGTCTCCTGTCCAGCTGCCAACTCGTGCTGGTGCTGCCGTGGTACAAGTGTGGTGCAGCTCCAACGGATCAGCCCAGCACCGGGCTGGCTCTCTGGGCCAGCTGAGCTTGCAGCCTGAAACCTCAACTCAACCTATGATTAACTTTAAGCATTTGAAGAGTCCCATTCATTTAAAGGGTCAAACTCTGCTGATCTTATTCTGGTCCTGATTTCCAAGTGTTCAAAACGGGAACAGCATTTTTCTTCCTCCCCATCCATGTCTTCCTTTTCATCCTACACGAGTAAAACCTTTCTGTGGGTTTGTTTCCCTCTAAGTGTGGCAGACTGACTCAGCCGTGTGCGCTTCTGAGCTGCTTTGGAAAGGAAAGATAGATTTAGAACATGTGTTGGCATCTCGTTTTTAAAGTAGCTGCTCCCTGTTTGTTCTTTTGCTTGTTAGAGCAAGTCCCATAGCTGAGGACCTGCTGCTGTGATATTTTCTTTTCTACTCATCCTTCATACTCACTTTTCCCCAGAGAAGTAAGTAATCTTGGAAGGAAATGGTCTTCTCTGCTGCATCCTAACTGTATGCTGGGTGAGACCCCATTTCTCTCATATTTTGGTTTTCTCAAGAAGGAAACGTGGCTGTGTGGAGAGAAGGAGAGCTGTGGTGTGCTGTGGACTGTCCCCCATCCAGGCACCTCTCCCTTCAGGCTAGAGATTGTCTCTGCCAGTTGAAGCCAGTCTCTTACACCATGGTTGGCCTCTCCCAGGGTAAAGACTTTCATTTATGCCAGGTTTAGCAGGGGAGAGTCAGTACAGAAAGCGGAGTTCTCAGTGTGTGCTCCTCAGGGTGGTAACATCTGTGATGTATGTGCTTGCCCTCATTCAGTGAGTGCAGCTTCATTCCTAATTAAGAATTGCAGTAATCAGCCAAGAGGCTTATTGTGTGAAGTTGAGGAGCCAAAATTATTTGTGAATTCAGTTCAGATTCAATGGGTTTTTTTCAGCCACCCCAGAAATGTTTCATTTCTACATTTTGCAACAAAGCGCTTTCATTTTGTAACAAATCTAATTTCCTTCTAGAGTGTGAAATGGTAATTTTGTTTTGCTGTAAAGACTATTCCTGGGTTGATCCAAGCCACTAGTATTGTTGTGAGGTTTTTTGAAGTTTGGTTGTCAGCTTGAAAAAATTAACTATTTGCATAGTTGGGTCCATGAGACAGATCCACAGCTCTGCAGCCATATCTGGGATCCAGGTCTCTGCCAAGAAACAGGATCAACTGACGAGACTGGACAGCCTCCCTGCATTTATTTGGCCATGGGCAAAATGATGTATCCAATATGTTCCTTACAAAGCTTTGTCTTTGCTGGCTGTGGAGCTGCAAAGGGTGTGGATAAGGTAATGGTTTGCTGCTTTGTTTCCAATCAGCTTGCAATTTATAACTTTTCTTTTGTAAGTACTTCTATAACATTCTACTACTACGTCGGTTCTGCTTGGCTTTTATGGGTCAAAAAATTTACAAAATGCCAGCAAAATGTGGTGGTTTTTTTGTCTGGGGCCTCAGAAAATATCTGAGCCAGTGCCCCTAAATAGCACGTTGCTGGAGGATTAGATGTTGTGTGTAACCTAGAAATGAGAGCAATCACGGCCTATTTATGAGATATTAACCCATCAGGAATCCCACTCCAAACAAATATGATTTATAAAGTGTTATTACATTGCTGCTGCAGCGTCACCCAGCAACTCAATTAGAAAGGCAAAAAATGCTGTTTGAGAGCCCATTTTGGTCAATGAAAAGACACTGTCGATGTCAGCGGTGTGTGAGGCCAAACTCTGGGGGAAGGAGTTCTTCAGCAAGGGGGGACCTTTTCCATGGAACCGAGACAAAAATGCACTGCTCTGAGTTCCAAAGGCAGAGGAATGTGATGTGATTCCTGGGTGTGTATTTGGTGTATTTACACTGGTGCATTTCACACCTAAGGATGAGTCTTGACTGTAATTCAGCATTTCCTGTATACTGATCTGGATTTAACCCTTGGCCATCTGTGGCATCTTTCAGTCTGACTAAACTAAAACACCTTAGGTTGTTTTGCTGTCTTTCCCAATGCCCAGATAGGCACTGTGGATTATGCCTAAGGATTCTGCCCTCATGCTTGTGTGGGAATAAATCATATGGAGCATTTTCATCTTCATCCTCTCAGTACACACTCATGTGTCTGTCTGTCTATCTGTGTATTCTTGGAGGTGCTTCAGCTTTTTGTTCTTTCTGCCCAGTCATTTGGAATTACTCCAGCTTTCTGTAAGGTTTAGTCACTCAGTGCTTCTCCTTTGGGTTTGTCAAATATTGTTATAGAAATAGATAGTACTTGGCTGGTTTTACACTCCTTTTAGCTTTGGTTCCACTACTTGCAAGTGCTCTCAAATGCCTTCCCACTGAAAGAAGGTCCTTCCTAGTTTTGGTTCCTTTTGATTAGGATCTTTCAATTTCATGATAATTTTTGAAGCCTGGGCAGTGCTGTACACAATAGTATTTCTTCTGAAGTTTCCTGCATGGATTCTACAGTGTGTTGACGAGTGCTGACCCAGAGCTGCAGCTGCAAAAGGGTTTGCAAGGATAACAATTATAAGTATTTCCTTTTCATTCTTAACATTGTGTGTGCTGTGTGAGCCCAGACAATGATAGTTTCAGCTATGTAATGGCTCCATGAACATGTCATAGCAGATGCTATTGTAGAAGGACAATTCTCACCTCACTTGTGTTTTGCATTTTAGGCCCTTTGTGCATTTAGACAATGACACCTACCCATGCAGCAATGTTATCTTTCCCATGGGCTTTTTTTATACTGGCAATCTGGGGGGAGGAGATATTTCCAAAGGTCATCATGCAAGCTAATAATCTATTTTAAATGAGATGATGTTGAAATGCTCATGCTTAAAATTCATGTTTGTCTATATATTTTTTGTATCTTGAACCGGGTTATTGTACAGTATTTCTGTTCATAGGTGCCCCCAAACAGACAACTCCTGTCCTCTTCACATTTTTGTTTTTCTCAGTATATGCCTGTATACATTTATTTGTACCAAAAATAAAGTATCTTGTTAAGATCGAAGCTTGTTTTACCTGGCAGACACCTTGCCCTTCATGCCAGTTTTCTATGTCATTCCACATTTACCTCTTCATGTGTTGCAGGCAAACGTGGTCTCTGCCATTTGCTTACCCTTGTATTCTCTCTGTGTGCCTTGGTATGTCTTTTAATTAGATGCATTTCTGTTCTTTCATTGCTCATTAACCCTTTCTTTGGAGGAGCAGCTTCCCTTAGCCTGGCAAACAGCCTCTGTTTTTCCCAAAGTCAAGTCCATTTCCCTCAGTAACCTTGATTTCACCAGCTATCAGTTATACCACAAATAATTCAGCCTCTAATTAGTCCATCTGTTAACTATTCAAGTACACATGACTTATCTTTATTATGTAACATAATGGTCAGTTGTCTTACCTGCTAGTGATGTTTTGGTATGAAAAATATGTTTTTCTGCTTGTGACATTCCCATGTTGCCAATGTGCCCCCTATGGAATATACTGCAGATTACACAGTTTTACAGACTGTGCCAGGCAAAGTGAGAAGGATTTCAACCTCTCTAATATTTTTTTTTTCTGCAACTGTTGTGACTTTCAAGAAAGTTCAGGGGCTTTGTAGTTACCTGCATCTGTTCTTTGCCAGATTTCTTTAATTTAGGGAGATTGATCTAACACATTTGTATGGAAAAAAAATTATTTACCTCTGATAACAAAGTCAGAATATTTTTTACCTTAATTTCCTACTGTCAGTGCCATGGGCCAAGGTTACATTTCTTTTACATGATGAGAGTCAGTTATTAATTGATGACTTGAAATATTTAACCTGTATTTTCTGATCTGGCATCAAGTTGAGAATTTTTCATTCATTCAGAATTGTCATAATCTAGGGAATGAAACTTTTTTATTGGTCATCATCAGTGCTGTGACAAATGTTCAAGTTTCTGAATTAATTTTCAGGGAGTTTTTTATTTCTGGGGTTTTTTTCTAGATCATTTGTCATTATTTGGCAAAACAAGCTGTGTGTTCTGGAAGGTTATGTTTAAGATTTGACTTTCTTGGAGCACAACACAAGACTGAGTACAGATAAATGTGATGTGTAACAGTTTTACTAGAATGTGTCTATTTTAGTGTGTCTTGTGTGCTCATCAAGGGTTTATAAGATTATTGTTATTTTGACCCAGGAGAACTATCACTTTCCTGATAGGTCTTTATTATTACACTCTCAGTACAAAAATGGGGAGAATGTATCTAGAGCCAGAAGAAAGTTCTCCTTTTGCAATCCTGAAAATATGTCTTCTACAATTTTATTTTCATGGGCTCAGCATTGCACTGATATGTTGGAGATCTTATGGTTTCTCAGCTCATGGACAGATTTCATGCAACTCGGCCAGCAGCGAGAGGTATCTTGAAAACTGGACAAGACTCTTTTGGATTTTACTTAGGTAAAAACTCCTTTGTTGTTCATTACCAGTGTGTTGCCTGCCTTGAAAACTGCAAGTAAAAGCTGTATCTTTCACGCAGTTTTTGGGAGTGTTGAGTGTTGAGAGTTCCTTTTGCGTGCTGGCCAGCAATTATGGCAATATGTTGTTCAATGTTATCTCTAAATCTCCTTTATTCCTTCCACCATTCATGGTGAGCCCCAAAAGTTCTTTGATGGGACAAGAATTAATGCCAAAGTTGAATGAGTTACAGCCGCTACCACCTAATTAAAATGATTTTGTTCCAGTTGCTTTTGTTGGGCAGGATCCACACATAATATGATTTTAATCCTGTTTATATACACTCCTGGGACAGATTTGAGATCAGTGCTGCCATTTAAGTGAGGTTAATCAAGCATACTGTATGCAGCCTTTGTTTCTCTGTTGTGTGGGAAAGGTGACTGGAGCTGCTGGGATCCTGGCTGGCCGCTCCCTGGAAAACCACAACTTTCTTGTTACCAGAGTGTCTGATATTAACCCAACCCCAGCCCCGGTGCCTCCTCCTGCCGGCTCCTTGCGACTGTACAGCTGCTGTTATTCACCGAGGAGCCCAGAGTTATGAACTGGGTCGTCCTGGCAGAGGATCTGGGGCTGTACAGAGGCTGGAAAACAAGTGAAAAATAATTACATCTTCCCTAAAAACAAACACTATTTTTTGTATTCTCAGTGCGTTTTATGTGTATGTAAAGGACATTATGGCAAAATGAAAAAGACCCTCATAAAAATCCTTCTTGAAAAGTATTGTTGCTGACAGCCGTGACCTCTGTGAGTCTGCATGTTTACCCATAATTCATAATTAACAAAGACATTAGAACTGCCACTAGAGGATTCTGGGCTTTATTTCTTTCTAACTGGGCAGTACTAATGCTGGAAGTGCTCCCAATTCAGTGATTTAACATTTCAGGAAATCTTGGAGAGGCAGCAGAAGCCTCCTTATATAGTTCATACTCTGGGACTGTGGTTATACAGATATGGCTGAGATAATTATTCAGCTCTTGTTATTGCTATAGTTCTGCACCTGATCCCTGAGCCATTAGAGCACTCTGCAGGTTATTACAACTATCAAACATCAAGGTCTCTTTTCTAGTCTCTCGACTATGTGGTTATCATTTTACTTCTTTTAAATCCTCCATCTGCAGAGAAAGCTTCAATGCTCTAACTTGGAGATCTGCTAACGCTTTTTTTTTATGACTTCCCCAAGGAGGCCCTTTCCTTACCAGCACATTAACATAAAAATATGAACTTAGACTTTCTCTGCTTGTGTTGTATTTATTTTTTTCCCTCTTGTTCATTTCTTCTTCGAATTGCTGTGCACCTACACTTTAATCTGGATGGAGAAGCAGCACAGGGAGCTGGGGGTCTGTAGAACCATAAAACCCCATGACCTCTCCCGAAGATTTTAGTGTTTATGGGGTGAATTAAGTCAGTGTTGATTTTTAACTGACACATTTCTTTACAAATATTTCTAACTCACTGCTGCTTTTCAAGCTGGATAAAAATTGAATGAAGATTAACTGGTACCTTCAAATGAGGCTTTGACTCAGTCTGTACTTAGAGATTCCTGACTGGAGATGGGTAGTCCCCAGGTAACATTCGAGGTGGGGAAGCTTATTGGGAGATAATCCTTGCTGTATGTGATAACATCAGTGTATTGTCACCTGCCTTTCACTGATGACCTGAAACCAAACCCAAAAATATGATCCAAATTGTGGAAATCTGAATATCCCAGTCCTTCTTTTAGGTATTCAGGGTGCAGGAATTCACTGGGATGATGCCATTTAGGATAATTTTGTGAATAAGAGCCTGGAGCAGACCTGTGTCAGCTGCATCATAGGGGAAAGCAGGAGCTAATGCTGCATTATGCACGAGGGAGCTGGGCTTTGGGAAAGCTGTGTTGTGCAAGAAAACACCTGCAGAAGGCATTCCATCAGCACCAGGCAAACTGAGGGGGGATCTCATCCACCAAGAGGCAGGGGCACTCACAAACAGGATGGCAAAAGCAGCAAACATATGGTTACCTTACCTAATATCGCTGTACTGTCGTCCCACAACATCTTCCCTTAAATGGGCATTAGCTTTATGGGCAGATCAGGAGGATGTGGAACAGGAGAAAATAAAAACATCATGTGTGTGCTGGGTTTTTGGTGGGTTTTGGTTTGGTTTTTTTTTCATTTTTTCAACACAATGTGTAATTTTACAGATATATAATTTATGTTAGACAGAGGAGTGAATGTATAATGCATGTTATGCTATTTTTAAAATCACAGATATTAGCAAGTGTCTCTGGAAAGCTGTGGGTTTATGAAATGAAAGCAAAGGGTAATTATGCTGTGACTGGTGCTTTACTTGTTCTCTGGTTTTTCTTATGTATTTTTTCTGTCTCCTCTGCATGGCCTTGCAAAGAATAGCACTTTTGCACCAATTCTTTGTTAAGGTCTTTCAACAGAAAAATTTAATATTTTCGGCTTAAAAATACCCATAGTTTGTCAATTGTGTTTTATATTCTATTAGTGTGACATTAAAATAAAGAGACTTTACCCATAGGTTGTTGGGAGAAGCTTGAATATTGTCTTATATTGAAATAGCTCTCTGAAATACATAGAGATATATAAACTAAGGATGTATCTGACCAGTGGAACTGGTCAAAAATGGTAAAAATACACAGAATTTAAGATTTAAATAATTCATTAATTCTTTTTCTATTGGAATTCTTTTGGGAGCTACCAGAAAAGACACCTTTTAATTTTATTTATTTATTTTTAAGAGTTAGAATTACTGTGGCTGACAAATTTTAAGAGCACATTATTCATGCACGCAACTCCAACCAGCTACACTGCAGGCTTGAAGAGCCTTTCAACTTAAGAAGTTATATTTTTTAAAAAAGTAAACATTCTTATCTTTCAGGTGGCTAATATAAATCTGGCTAAATATACTGCACTGCCTGCAGAATTCCTCACCAACACAATTGATGAAAGCACACAGCTAGGGAAATAAAGATAATTTATTTAGCTGAATATTACTGGCTTTCTTAAAGCTAGATTAATTAGGAAGTAGGATCAAAACCATTTAGAGCAGAAATAAAAGGTTTTGGGAGCAGCACTGAGGAGATAAGTGGTGTCACCCTTAATACAGATCCTGTTGTTCTACACAGCTTTCTCTTGTTTAAAATCAATGTGTGCTTGCCACTTTAAGGCCAGAGTTCCAATTTCATGCATACGTGCAAAAGCTTGGGCTTGTATCCTGGTGGATTTAGGGCAGATATAAGAATTGACTTTGACTTTAGGATGGAATAATCTGCACCTTGTTTGCATTAATCCTTGTCTTTAAATAATAGTAACAACTAGATTTATTATATTTATTAACTTCGAACTTGCTTTGGACTGTGTAGCCACATCAATCAGAAAATGAGTCATGAACGAATTTTCAGGTATTTAATATTACACCGTGAGTGGAACCTTGTTATGCTGTTTCTCATGAAAGGTGAATGATGGGAATTTGATAGAAATGGTTAATTATGCATTTTTACTTAAATTAGGAACACATTGGAATGTCAGAGCTATACTTGTGTTGACCTAACATAAGGCTTCTCGCTTCCCTGTGCCATCACCCCTCCATCATATTTGGAGACACTGCTGGGAACATCACCTCATGGTGCTCCAGTACCTCTGGAACAATGGTTTTCCTTTGAAAGACAGAGACACATACATGGAATAGGGCATTATATGGGTGGTCTGTTGGATAAACAGGCCAGTTAAAGAGTAAATCCTTAGTTTCCTGGTTTTAGAGCCTAACACTGAACCATCAAACTTCAAATTAAGAGGTGAATTGCATTGCTAAATTTCACAGTCATTTTGTGGACTTAGGCACAACGGCACCTCTTTGTTGCATAGGCAGATATCATACACTGAAAGGAAAAATACACAAGATGTTTTATAGGACCTATATTCTTTGTTATCCAGAATTGCATCAGCTTTCCTGTGAGTTATACAGGTGCTCTTGATTGCTGGATTAAGCCTGGTATTTCTCAGTTCAAGAAAGCAACAAGTCTCAGATCCTAGGGGTAAAAGGTATCTACTTTACTGCATAGAAATTCTTCAGAAGCCCTGTCTCACTGGTTGTTTTCCCAATGCATGAGTGTGTGAATGTTGACAAAATCAGAGTGCAAGGGAAATGTTTCAGACTATTAAGCAAAAGTTAAGTGAAAACATAACAAAGCAGTGCTTATATATATTTATCCTTCCAAGTATCCCATCTCTGGTGCTGGGGTTTGACCTACATTATCATATGGGGCTGCACTCACTGGCATGTACATCACAAAACCAAATGAAAAACTTGGCTGCATCCTTCACCTGCTCCGCTGCAACGTTCCTTTGCAACAAATATTTTATGTAAACTCACCCTCTACCTGGGTCTTGAATAGTTGAGTAATAGTGAATGGTCCTTCAGTTCTTGATGTGTATTAGAGTTTTACCTTAATGTCTGTTGTTTTTCCCATCTTTCTAATAGATTAGGAACACCACCTTTTCTTCCCCCTCACAGAAAATGTGTTTTAAAGAAGTGAGGTTAGATTTCAATTTGTATTCTTGCATAGTAGCCACTTGCTAATGTTAAAAGTCTTTATTCTCTTCTCTCTTTTAATGCATGCACGTCACTAGTGGTTAGGTGTGAAGTGATATATCATTTTCCATTTCAAAAGCATTGATCTAAGTCTCCTTCACTGAGAGGGATTTCTTCTTTTTTTATTTTTAATTTTTTTTTTGTCTTCTGTCTTAAATAAATCTTAGTGAAGCAGTGTAACATTCCAGGTCAGTGCTGTAGGACCACTCCGGTCTCGGTGTAACCGCTGCTGCAGAGCATGGAAACTTGCTGGCACAGGATTGCAAAGTGACTCTGCAGGGGCTGGATGACTTCCAGCCAGCAATGAACCACAGCCAAGAAATGCCAATATGGATAATGCAAACAAGAGAGATTTGGGGCACATTTCGATTTAACCATCTGATTTAATTGACAGAATAAATGCACCTGTCATCGGGTAATATTCTTGTGATTAGTTTTGGCTGTGCTGATGAAACGATGTTAAAAGAATGTCAGAACAACCTGTCCTGGGACTCCTACAGGCAGTTTCAAGCTAGGGAAGGTCAGTTTTCAACTAGATAAAAGGTTTAGAATTATTTCTTCTCTATTTGTGATTGCATGTGTCTTTACTGAGATACAGAACAATTTGTCTTGGATATTCTCCCTCTGCAGCCATAACAAAATGGGTCCGGGGTCTAAACAAACACATTTCAGTAAAACCCTGGTTTTTCCAGGCTTTGTTGAGGCCATTCTGAGTATAGAAGGAGATACATTTCCAAGGGAACCCTTTGCCTGTTTTTGTCCTTCAGAATCGGTGGCCTTTGTGGAAATGGCACCTTGTTTAAGAGGAGTGGTGCCAGAACTTTTTGCATCCCCTTTCCCTCATCCTAAGGAAAGAGTGCAGCCCTAAACCACACCCACCTTCATGTGATCTCTGCACCGGGAACCAGGACTTGGCTGTGAGCAACAGGGCCTCCTTTTGGCTGGGACAGGTGACATTTTTGAGCCTTATCAGCGGATGTAAAGACAAATCATGGGTTATTCAAAGTTTTCTTTATTGCTACTGCCTGTAGTGGAGTGTCTGTACATGCAAGCTATGGACAAGACCCACTTTGTTGGTGTGTGATGAGGAAAAACTCTTGGTTTGAAAAGGTGAAGTGGCAAGATGAACAAAGGTTTGGGGAAAAGACAGATGAGGCTCTCCATTTTATGGGGGAACTGTTCTTCTGGAGGGGAAATGGTCCTAAGAAGGAGTTGCACCTCCTCCCTGAGCAGCTGAATAGGACTTGCAGCTTGTCCATAGTACCTGCTAGGGATTCACGATGCCACGTGCATGGAGCGGCTGTGACCACACGGCTGCTCATCCCTCAGTACAGATGGAGCTGCATCTGTCCCTGTTGCAAAGAGGGAAATTGAGGACAAGGCAATTGGATGACTTGCCAGAGGTCACAGCTGAGGTCTCTGCCAGCACAGGGAATGAATCTAAATTCCTTCAGGCCCAGGGCCTTGCCTACAAAACTCTGCTCCCATTAATAACAGAGAAAGAATACTTTGGTTCAGCACCGCCTTTCTAGTGGTGTTTAATCCTCATTTTGGTGTACTTTAGAGCTTCAGGTTGATATTTATTGCCTTTAAGTGAGGATGTTATACTACTGAGGATGTAATTTTAATGACAAACTTTGTTGTTGAAAATCTGAATGTACAGCCAGCACGGACTCCCCTGTGGGCAGGGGGCAGTGTGTAGCACAGGCCACCCAAAACTGCTCCAGGGAAGTTGAACACTCGGACACCCACTTCTGGGGAAGGGAAAAGCTCCTGCATCTGCTTCTCACTTGGATGGCTGAAGTAGCAGTGCCAGACAGGGATTTTGGACTAGATAAATAAATTCAGCATTTGAATATGTTTGTGTGCTGAGATATAATTTGTGAAAAACCAAATTGGTTCTGATTGACAAGTTACAAATAGAGGGGGAGGGAAACGTAAGTTAACTTTCTCATGAACAGGATTGTAGAGCCAAACTGGAACAAAATGTAAAATATCTTTCTTTTGACTAAAGTTTAGTTGATTTTATTTTTACTGAGTCCACATGAACGAGATTGTAGGGGTGGAACTTGTCCTATGGAGAGATATCCCATAGCTTTAGATACCATCAAATTCCATTGCAGTTTCATGTTGAGTGGGGTTTGAGACCACACTGCTTTATTGCAGTGGTGTGAGTCTCATTTAGAGGGCAGAATTGCTGTACAAGTGCTCTTGAAGGTGCTCTGTTGTTTTTTTTGTGACTTTTCTAAGCATAAACACACATTAGCTCCCAGATAGCACCCAAATATCCCTTGAGTGACACACAGCTAACCATGAAATCTGGGGTTGCACCATAGTTTCACCTTCACATTTTGAATAAAGTTTTAATTTCAACCCATTCAGACACTACACACTAAAGTCACTTAATGAGCAGCCACTGGAGAGTCAGCTCAGTCTGCTGCCACCAGTGGGATGCTGCATGTGCTGGGTCAGTCACACCACAGACAAAACCTGCTTTTGATGATGAGGATGGTGTTACACATAATTTTGAATTCTATTTGGGGCTGTGTTACAGGAGTCTGCCAGTGCTCCATCCAAAAAATTGCTCCTTTTAGGAAGCTTTTTTAACGCTTTATTTTCCATGATGCTGCCTCCTGTTGTATGTCTACTTACAGAGGATTGGAAATATTCAACCTGAGAGATGTTTTCTTCTAATTTACATGAGAAGAATATTTATCAGGTGTAATTGTATTGATTTCAGGGATGGCATGTAAGGCAGGGGCTCTAAGACTTCATAACAACTCAGAAAAATGGGTCTGTGCATATTTTAGACTTCAGTTTGTCAGATTAAACACATTAAAATTCTATGAGAGAAGAAACACTAAAATATCACTGTAAAATGAATTCAGCAGATTGTGCCGTGGACAAGGCTCACAGGAAGAGAGGGGAGAAAGCAAAAACAAGTTTGAAACTTCCGTGTGGTTGGAAGTGTGGCTGCTTTAACTCCTTCACCTTGAGCTTTGAAAATAAAATTCTAGGTTATCATGAGGAGACTGAGCAATGTATGGGATTATTTAGAAATGTGTTGTAACTTGTAAGTCTGCAAACTTGGGGTTTTTTTTCAGTAGTCTTAAATGGACTTGGCATTAAAGAGAGAAGACCTTAATTTGGTTTCAGAAGTAGAACTGTTCAGCAAATAACATGCAGATGCTTTTTCTGGTTTCTCTCTGTCTAGTTTTTTACATTCTACAAATTATAAACCAAAGCTTTCATGAAAAACTTCTATTTCTGCCACTGTCCCAGCTTGAAGTTTCAGCAAACTCGAATAGTTGTGTCCAAGGTAACAGCAGCTTCCCTCCAGCTTTGAAGGACTCTTGAAACAAGTGTTGCAAGTGTCATTAGAGCAAATCATGTTTGGCTGATGATGTGGGGCTGGATCACTTCCCTAGATTGGTTTCCTCTGCTTCCCCTAATTCCTCCCCTTGCCTATGGGTGTGAGCAACTCTGGTGTTCCCAGAAGTGCAGTGCAGCCCCTGAGTCAGAGGAGAGGAGGAAATCAGCTCCCTGTGCGTGCACGTGTGGGGGGAGTTGGGCTGAAAAGAGCTGGGGAGGTTGGAGCAGTTGTGTGGCTGCTGTTTCACACCTGGCAGAGCATCACCTTCCCTGGGCTGGTGGCAGGAGAAGGCTCTGAGGCACGCTGGGAAGCTGTGAGAAGGTTTATCTTCTAGAGAAAAAACCCAGAGCATTTGGTGAAGGAAAAGAGAAGTCGAAGCGATAACTATTTTATTCAATTCTGTCTGCAGAGGGGATAGGAAAACAAAGTGACTTTTGATCCCAAGAACTGAAGTCTAGCACAGAGCAAATGGGTTCAAAATCTCTTGAGTTAATGAGCAGTGTGCCTGCTGTCCTGGAGGTGGCTTTGGCACTAAGTCTTAATTCCCAGTTCCCATCCAGCTATCCCACTGCATCATTAAATCTCACAGGAAATGCAAATACACATTGCCTGTCATTATTCAATGAGAATATTGTTTAACATTTGCAGTGTATACACAACCCATTATAAAACTCAGTGGTGCATGCTCAGAAGCAAAATCTATTACTGTAGATATCAGTAGATAACTATTTATAATTAATCCTGTAGGAATAGCAGTTCTAATGGTAAGAAACATCTAAACTAAATGAAGGGTGAAAATGCCTGAAGTTATTTTCATGGCTGTTTAGGTTACTGGTTTGGTCATTTCAGGGTCAGCCTTCATTCAGACAGCAAGAGAAGCGAGCTGGAATTCATTGCCCAGCAAACAGTAAATATTCAAAGAGGGGCTGAGCCTTATTATATGATCTAATTTTTGGTGTTTTGAAAAAAGGACATTCTGTTTAGGTTTGCATGACTGTAGAGATAAAGCAGGGTTTTTTTTTGCAGAATACTCTGTGATAGAAAGAGACTGGCTGAGTGTCAGTTTAAAGCTAAGCCAGCCCTGCAGAAGTGCCTGTCACAGGTATTTCAATCAGTTCTTCCAAAGGAAGAATTTTTAATTCTCCTTAATATTCACATCATCAATTGGGGAGAGCCCTCATTTCCGCCTATTAGCATGGCTTCCACCTGTAGTACATGAAAAATGATCTGAGTTGGGTTCATCAGTGCTCTTCCTGAGAAATGATTCCATAATTGATTTGTAGGGGGAGAATACCTTACATTAATGACATTACTGGTCATTCTGCCTCTAATACCTACCCTGTCACCTCTGTTCCTGGCTCTTCCTGGTCTCTGCCACAGCCCATTTTCTCCCCTTCTTCGTGTCCATATGCAAAGCATAGGCCTTTTACATCTTAGAATTCCCCAGACAGAGCTAAGTGACCTTTCTTAAAAGTATGGGGTCTTTCTTAGAAATCAACTGTGTCAAATGGAAATTATTGACCCCAAAATACAGTCCTGTATTGCTATATGTGAGACTGGGAACTGTTCCTGCAGCCCTGGGCTGGGGGATCCAAGTTTTAGATACATGTATAATCCATTTATTTTATAAATGGCATGGAGTTTTGTTTGGATTTTGGGGTTTTTTTTTTGGAAAAAAGGGTCTTGTTTCTAAGCTCATTTATTTCCTGGCCATTTGTGGTTGATTACTCAGACTTAACTTTTCTCTCTGTTACTCCCTCTCTCTCTCTCTCTCTTAATGTAAATAATAATTCTTCAGTTTAAACTGGAAACATATCAGGGCCGTGACCACTATTTGCTGTCAATCGCTGGAGTGTTAAGAGAGAACTCCAGGCTTAGCCTAAAAGCCTTTTAAGACATAGGGGAAAAACCACAAATGAAAAATAAGTTAAGCTCTTATGCACCACTACAGATGTCTTGGAAAACATTAGCATAGCAGTAAACTTAAAAAGGTGGCAAAATGACTTTTCACAGAATCAATTAGGCTGGAAAAGACCTCAGAGATCATTGAGTCCTACCCTTGACTGAACACCACCTTGTCAGCCAGACCTGGCACTAAATGCCAAGTCCAGTCTTTCCTTAAACACCTCCAGGGATGGGGACTCCACCACCTCCCTGGGCAGCCCCTTCCAATGTTTAACAACACTTTGTGTGGAAAAATTCCTTCTGATGTCCAAGATGTTGTGTTGGGGATCTGAATCACAGATGGATCACATGGAAGTTTATCTTAAATATGTCCCAATAACTCAAAGCTGTGCTCGATATTCAGTACTGTATTGATGAATTAGACTTGCTAAGCCAGCTAAGTGAATGTTATGTGGGTTTAGGGTTTAAAAATACAAAGTCCCAGTAATTAGGAATATGCTACTGGGAAAATTCGTATTTCAGACTGAATACTCCAAATCACAGTGAAATCATGGGTAGAAAATTAGTTTTGCATTCGTATTTGTTAGGATGGGAGTGGAGAAAGATGACGTACTTCATCCAATAGACATCTGTCCTTGATGGAAGCAGACAGTTTGAAAAAAAAGATGTGCAGAAATAATTAAAACAAAAAGAACGTAATTTGGGTTGCAGAGTGATCCAGTGAAAGTTTTTGCCTACATTTATTTTTATGATGGCAACAGTTTTGTTAAGGAAAAGCTAACAGTAGCTAACTAGCTCCATTTGTAGCTACAATCAGAACAGGACATTTTCCTTAAAAAGCGCCTCATTGTTTGTACAGATTGAGAAGAAAAAATATCAGGCAATACAGGGTTTCTTGTTAACATGAATTGTTCCTTCACAGCTGCTTGCAGAGGCAGGATCCCAATCCCACCCTTGCACACACCTTTGGATAGAACTGAGGCTCACAGGGCTGGCCTGAGGTTTGACTGAACACCTTTGTTAGTGGAAAAATGTAGTAACAATCATCATTTTGGAGGCACTGAGCTCCCCATCAGCACCTGTTTTAAAGAGGATGATGGCAACTTCTGCTAATTCTAATAATAAAGGCCACATCTTTTCCCCCACTTCTGTCTGTGTGCAAGTTGAACAAATGGCTTGTTTAAAAACCAATATATTATCTTCTTATTTGTTTCAAATAAAACATAATTGATTATTCAAAGCAGGAAACTGCAAGAAACTTATCTTGGAAATGCCCTAAACACCTGCACTGACCTTTGGTGTGCACCAGCCTCTGGAGAACGTGGCCAAAACCTTACAATCCATTCAAATCATGTAAGCATCCTGGGAAAAATTCCTTCCTATTTCACTTTTGAACTGACAAACTTTTCCGGAAAAAAGCTGAAATCTGAATGCACACATGAACCAAATGTTCTCACACTAACTCAGCAGCCTCATTTGATGTAAATTGTCCCACTTCAAAGGCTGTGATACAGGAGTCTGAACTGCGAGAGGGGAAGATGGGGTGCAATGTTTTTACTTTGGCAAAAAGAATAATAAAAATGAAAGTATTTCCAATCCTTAAACCTGTATGGAAAGAAAAATATTCCCTAATAATGGCAAGTATTTTATGTAAGCTGTACCTGCTGTACTTTTGGAAAATACAGCACAGAGAAGTCGTGATTCTCCCCTCACCAGCAATCAACCATCTGATCCCACTCAGCAGCCTAAAGCACACCTTAAACCTATTTGTTTCCACAGCTCAGAAAAGGCAACAAGAACAATTTATTTGACTGAGTTAATATATATGATTCCATTACAGTTTTGGTGCCCTGAAGGATGGCACACAGGGGCTTTGTATGACCTTTCCTTTAATGTTCCAGTAGTTTGGAAGTGCCATTAAGAAGTGATCAGTGGGAATTGTCTTAAGGATGCCACACACCCTTCGAAGAAGGATGTGCAGTGAGACCTGACCTTAAGGTTTGATTTGATTTTTAAAATGGTATTGCCAGATAAGCAAAGCATGTGAATTATCTGCTCTACATACAAAACCCCCCCCAAAATAACAGACCTAAAAACCTCAATTCCCTCAGAGAGGGGAAAAAAAAGAAAAAAAAAAGAAAGAGAAAAATGAAAGGAAAAAAAAAAAGAAAAAGAGCAATTGATTCTGTTGCAATTCAGATCTCATAATAACGTATTTAATACTAGAAAACGGAATATCTCATTTTGGAATCAGCTTCCATGGTTACAAATGCTCTAAACTGATGTTGAAGATAGACCAAACATGTAGTTAATGTTACACCCATCATCATACGATTAACATTTTCCTGATATTATTAGTGTAACTCTTAGATATTTTTTTCCTCTTTCTGTCATTCATATTAAATTATGTTCTCACTTCCCTGCCTTTAGTAGCTAACTTTGTACTCTGAAAACAATTTATTATGCCAGCAGAGCAACGCTGATGGATCTGTGTGTGGGACAGACTCTGCAGCATTCATGTCAATTATATTATATTAGGGCTTTCCATTAATTTTGTCTTCCAACTTCATGAAACACTAGAAGGCAGATTCATCTTTCCTCTGATGTAATTGTATTGATTTCAGTGGTGCTATTACCAAGGGAAAGAGCAATAAATGACAGCAAATTCTGGCCCCAGAGTTTTGCCAGCCTGAACTTTACAGTTCCAGAAGAGTTGCTGGACAGGATTGTTATTATTTATTTATAGCCCTTTTCTTCCTGTGATCATAATTTTCTGTGACTTTTGTCATTAAGCAAATAGTGTAATCCTGTTTGATGTTAGTTTTCAGTAATTCAGCATTTGGTTCTAGAATGACAATCTCATTTTGTCAGGAAATCTGCGTTACATTGCACAAGCCATTTATATTCCAAGGTGTTCTCTTATTAGACTATCTCAGATGTGATGTGCCTTCCTCTCTCATATAATCCTGTTACAAACACTCTCTACATTAAAATACTTTCTCATGCATATTATTTCTATGCCTACAAGAAATTTCTTATGAAGGAGATGAGCTGTAGTGGCATCTCGTTGTTCAGTTTTGTCCGTGATTTACGCCAGTTTTAACAGAAATAGCAGAATTCTTTATTATCAACAGCTGGTTTATTTGTTTTAGAATAACTGCATAATTAGGAATGAGGTGCTCTGATAATTTCTTTTCCTGTTTGTTGTTGTATTAGTGGAGTTAGTGGTGAAGTATAATTTTTACTTAGTTTTTCTGATGTAGGATCAATGTCTGCTGCTGCATTCAGTAACCTACAGATACATTGACTAGGGCTGTAAACAGAACATTAGGTTAACTTGCAGCATCCGTTTAGTCAAAAAATACAATAACAGATATCGGTATATTGGAAAAAGTGATCTGCAGGTGTGCAGGTGGACTGACTAAAGATTAGAATAGAAGGAATAATTGGGTTTTTTTGCATATCACTTTCAGGGCTTTATAAATACAGAAACCAGACATCTCCTCTAAAGAATGTGGGCTGCTGCCCACTTGGCTTGACATGAAGATCACTGTAGGTGGGTAGAATGATTGCAGCATTGCTCTCTCCCTCTGCAGATCTGGGTGGGGAAGATCTGTGGTAAAATAAGTGACTTTTGTAGCATTGAGAAAACTCCTTGTACAAAAGCAGGCAGAAAATGCGGCATTGTGAAACACCCGTGTGCAGAACTGCTGGTGGAATTGGTTTGCTGCCTCTCCAAACTTCCACTCCTTTAAAACAGCAGAAATCCTTGGGATGTTTAGAACTGTGGGACAAGGTGTCAGCACTCTTCAGTGATTGAGAGCTGTGGGCAGGTTCCTGTTTTCCGTTTGTGCAGCCCACTCCAAATGGAGCTGTTATTAAGTCAAAGCCAAACAAACAAATGCCTCAAAACTGATCAAGTAGATTTCAGGGAATGGGAATGCTAGTGTGGAAAAAGAGTGCCAGGATCAAGTGTTTCATTTCCAAAGGCAGTGTAAGGGAAAAAAACAATAAAGCTAAAAAAATCGCTGCAACCATCTAATAAAAGTGAAGATGGAAAAAATTGCCTGAAAGTAGAGTCAAAACACCAGGTAAGAGGAGAATCACAAGCAGACAAAAATGCTGCAAATTCCATACAACATCTGAGAGGAGATTACAGTGTCAGGACAATGGAATCATACACTGAAAATGGTGTTTAAACTCCATTCTGGAAACGTTATTGCTATGCTGTAGTTATATTTAACAGGAAAGTTTTTATTTTATTTTTGCATGCGTCCTAAGCTTGAGATGAATGTATGTATAAAAAATGAAGAGAGTATCTAAAAATGTGCTTTAAAAATATTACAATGGCACACACATTTAAAAAAAAATAAATCACTGGGTCCTATTTTTTGAAAAATTGAATGTTTAGGGAATGATAAATGGTAATACAACTTTTCATTTTTGCTAGCCCAGTTATATACCAACTGAAGAATTCATATAAATAGTTGAGGTGGATGGCCTGTGGATATTGTACACAAATAAGCTTTCTTAAAATATCTCTTTGCCACCATCAGTGATGCCTACTTAGAATAAACTGACCTCCAGGCTTTTAGCACTGCAACTGAAATGGAATTTTTTTTAATTTACTTCTGAGGAAAAAAAGAACCCAACAAATTTCAGCCTTCAGATCATTGTTATTATGTGAGGAAGGTTTTCTGTGTGAAATACATTCACAGATGGTCCCTAAACATAAGCAGCACATACTGTGTGTACAAGATAAGTCATTCTTTAGTTTCTCTGGGTTTTCACATTTAACCTGTTAGGGAGAAAAAAAAAAAGAAAAAAAAAAAAAAGAGGGATTCCAGAAAATAAATCTCTCTCCCTGTTCAGATGCTACCGCCCAAATGAGCCTTTGTGCAGCTGCTCCTCTAGTGCTGCTGTCTGACTCCTCGGCTTCCAAGGCTTTGGAAAGAAACGTAGCTGGTTTCATCAAAGCTTGGTGACAAATTTACAGTTATGCATGATTTTAGAATTTCTTTAATTAGGAAGTTCACTTTATCTCGTCCAGGCCAGTGTGATATCCAGTAGAGGTCAGAGAGCTCATGCGGGCTCCCTAGACTGATGGCCAGGAAGGCAGGATTCTGCTCACCATCTTCCCAGCAGTTCTTGTCATTTTATGCCAATCAGACACCCTCAGAGAATTACACTGATTTCTTGGAGATACTTGTGAAGTACTCTTCAGAATGTGCCCCAGTCAGAAATAGGTGGCTGCAGGGAAATGCAGAGCAAGTTGGTGTTTTGTGAGCAACGGCAAATATGTTTTGTCTGCAGTCTCGGTGTTCTGGGGGTACCTTTCATACACACACACAGAACTTTGGGGATGCTAAAAGTTTACACACTAAGCAGTCAGAAAGAGTGGTGGGAGCTGCCGAGCACAGACATCACCTTTGTCTTGGGAAATTCCTGTGCAGCAAATTCCTGGAGGCTGGGAAAAGAAGTTGGGGGAATAACCACATCCGTCGGCCTCGTGTTCGTGGTCTGCCCACAGAGAATTCTATCTGGCAACGGGCTGTGTGTGAGCCTCCTGTGGAAATGCAGGCACCCAAGTCTGGCAGGACTCAGAAAAGGAGAGCAGATGCAGACAAGTCATTCTTTGGTTAAACTATAGCCGTAACCATAGCCAGTCCCTTTTCCCCACTGGCATTAGTCCGCTATTCACTCTGCATCCCGGGAGGTAATGGATGCACTGATGGAGAACAGAGCTCTCACACAAAAGACACTGACTCAGAGTCTTATCTCTGGCCTCTCTTTTCAGGTTACTTTTGGATCCTGTGAAGTTTATTAGCTATTAATTTCTGTTTTACATAATTTTATTTCTTCTTATAGCTGCTTAAAGGTATAAAGGTGGGAATATTTTTCATTTAGTGCATTAAACTCAAGCTCTTCATAACCACTTCAAAGGAGAAATTGAACAAGGTTGTGTTACTAAGCAAGAAGTCAAATTTAGATAGACATAAATCTAGAGGGGAAAAATTAACCAGCAAATCTAAGTGGGTTTCTTCTTTATGTGAGTTTACTAGGAATCAAATGTATAAGCTCTTCATGCAAGTTCTGTGTGAAAAGAAGAATATCAGCTCCCAAAACTTCGTATTTGCACTTGTGGGTGAGGCTCTGCACTGTATCATTAACGATGAATGTACCAGTTGTATAGTGACTGTTCACCCAGACCTACAGCTAAAACTAGAGCTAATCCTTAATTAGAGCTTTTCCAAAGTAGGAAAAAAAAAGCCTTGTGTGTTTTTAAAATACTTTTGTATTTTTCCTAGTTCTGCACCTTCTGATTCACAGAAGAGTGGAGACAGGAATGCTGAAAATACAGTAGGAAATACTAACTTTATACCTAAGAAATGTATTTTGGATTGCATTAAAGGTCTCATTCTTTCTGGATTGTCAGCCCAGATCTGCAGGCACTGAAAGTTTCCAAGTCTGTAGATAAAAGTCTGTGTTTGTGAGAAGTACTAAGTGTTTTTCTGGCTAGAATTAACTGCCAAGCTTTCTCCATTGCTGTGCACCTTGAGATACGGATCTCCCAATTTTTACAGCTTTATTAAATAATCTGTTTTTAAAAAGATTTCTAATTTGCAGCTCTCATGTAGAGTTCACTCTTCCTCCTCTCCAAGAAATCACAAAAGCACATTCTTAATTGACTGCATTCAGCTGGATTAATCTCCTGTTTAAATGTGAAGAAAGGGTGTTGCTGGGTCAGAACCTTGACAAGTCTATGAAGCAACTGGTTGAGCAAATGCTGAAAGAGAGGGTACCACACAGGGTCTTCAGTTTGGTATTTGAAAGTTGGAGCTGTTGGAATTTCTATTAATTAAAATATATTAGTGGATGCCAGTATCATGTAATACTGGGGGAAAAAGAGGCGAAGATGGGTGGTTTGGTTTGCTTTAATTAGAGAACATAAAGTTGACTTCTGGCTTTGGGGGAGATGAGATGCATGAGCTGAAAACAAAGCATATGATCTTGCTGAGTGCTGGTGAGACAGTCTAGACAGATTTATATGGATACTACAGAAAGCTTTAAGCAAACAGGCTGTTCCTGCTCTGATGTGTCATATCAATATTCTTTTACTTCGTGTTTCTTGATGATTTAGGTATGTGGCTCTCAGAATAATTATATTTTGCCTAATAAAATTAAAACAGCATTAAAAATTACTGTTGCAAAATGGGAGGTACCAAGTCTCTAAAGATCTAGGCACTTGCATTGCTAAAGCCAACACAAGAAGGAAATGGTTGCTGGCTTCATTATGGTGTAGAAAATACAACTTAATATTGAATACTCATCAATCTGTGCAATGCTTAGAATGTCCCAGATTATGTTAAGTCAAACAAAACCTCTCTTTGCTAACACTTTTTCTTATTTCCTTGCACACTGTTTTTCTCTATTGTGCATTCAGGCTGAGGGAAGGCAACCTCTTTTGTAAGGACTAAGTGGGCTCTGCTGTTTCGGTTTGCGTGATGTAAATCAATATATGTGTTCGGAACCTTTCCAGCTAAGGGTATGGCTTTCTCTCCAGCGTAGCTTTTGTGACATGGAATTAGAAAATTCCTTTTCCCTTCACTTTTATTGTACGTGTTCTTCTGTGGAGTAGTTGTTCTGTTCCACATTTCCAGAGGAATTTGGGTCATTGTTTACTTGTGGCTTCATTAAAGAATGTCCAGTAGGTAACAATTTCCATCGTCAACCTTTGAATATCAAACACACTATTATAATAGTCTTTGAAAGCACTGCATGGAGCACAGAAACCTGAGAGACGCCAGAGCAGCTCTAGTCAAGTTATAAAAAGAGCACTACCATCGCTGCCTGAACAGAAGGAACGTGTGGGGAGATCGAGGGCATTGCCATGACAATTCCGACCGGCAGCTCTTTGTTCTCCTTGCGTTCTGACATAGACTTTCTTCTTCCAACATCAGGAGCAAATGATGATTAGGAGAAGCCGCGCTTGTTGTGGAGAATACATGGCCAAACACCTCTTCTTCTGTTTGTTGGAGCTACAAAATACGTGGTCAATGGAGTCTCATTTGAATGAAATTTTATGGGCTCACAGAGGTTGGTGTGAAGTAAGGAATGCTCTACTTTGACCTCTGTAGCCTCACTACAGAGAGCTTAATAGAGAAAATGTTTTAAATTACAGTATGTTCCAATTATTGTACATTTATGGGACGGTGTGAGCTCCCTCTACGGGCTAATTTAACGTCTGCAAATTCCAATAATTCTTTTTTGTAACAAAGCCTCTGTGTAGCCTCGTGGATAAGGTGCCTGCCTAAGGTTTCTAAGGTTGTGCTCTTTTGAGCGTGTGCAAGATGGCTGCCACAAAAGTGTTTGAAGCTGCCGCGTTTGAAGCTGCCGCGTGTGTTTGAAGCTGCCGCATTTGAAGCTGCCAGGTTTGAAGCTGCCGCGTGTGTTTGAAGCTGCCGCATTTGAAGCTGCCAGGTTTGAAGCTGCCGCGTGTGTTTGAAGCCGGCGCGTTTGATGTTGCTGAGTACGTTTGTAAATTTGAGGCAGACTTTAATATTGTTAGACGGTAGGGGAGTCCTTTTCAACCTTTTTTCATTTCTCACTTGAACTTTTAAAAAGTTTTATTTTAACTTTTTTTTAAACTATTTTAACTACTTATGTCAGCTGAGGAATGCTGTGATTCACAGCCATTATTGTAAGGCGGCTGTTATGTATTTTTAGTGCTGCTGGGACCATAGGAATTTTTGAGTGACTTTGACTGCAGACAACAATGTGGAGAATAATCCTGACTGTGAAAAGTGCTGTTGGGGCTGCAGAAAAGTACAGAATAATTTTGACCAAGGGCAATCATGGCTTCTCTGAGAAGAAATACAAGTTTGCCTGGGTGTGGAATTGTGGGTTGCTGAGACTGGGAGGAAAAAAAATGGCTGGAAAGAGAAGGTGAAGCTTTGTGGAGAATTGACAGCATGTTCAGTTAGCTGGGAGCTACAGGGTTGGAAAAAAAAAATTCTGATGGGACTCTAGAGGAGCCTTCAATGATGCTGGGAGTGAAGAACTTGGGCTGTTTGAACAGTAGGGGGAAAGCATAAATAGTGCCGTTTGTTGAAAGCTATGAACCACCAGAAATATTAGGAAGGAAATGCTGAATACATTTGTTGAGAGCTGTGAGGTGTATTTGTTTCTTCTGCAGGAGAATTGGTCTGTAATATTATATTATTTAGGAATGCAATTTTTCAAGTCTAAAAGCCGGCCAAGACTTGGTGTGGGACTGGCAAGTCATTCTGTGTTGGGTGGGAGAGGGAGAGTTTTTTAAAGTTAGCTCAACACTGAGTTTTACATGAACAAGCAATATCTTCCTGTGCATGTGGAAGTTGGTTGGAACCTATAGGTTCATACAGTTTAACTAAATGGGTTTTCTTAAAATGGGACCAGTTTGCTATCGGTGAACCAGAGCTGGGCAACTTCTCCTGGTGGTCACCTCTTAAATGTGATTTGGGAGCAGTGTGCTCCACTGAAATGATCTGTAGTTCCAGCTCTTTGGAGGTTCCTCCCTGTCACTCCTCCAGGAAAATCGCTTACTGGCGATGTTTGGTCACTGTCTTGGAGACCCTCTGGACACCCCATTGGCTCTGGTACTCTTTGGAGTGTTAGGAGATGGATTTCACAGCTGCTCTGTGAACATGTTGCTCTTTTACCATATCTTTCCATCATTTGCCACATTGAATTCTTGGCACAAGATTGGGATCTGGGAGCCCGTGACTCAGATAACTGGTAACAAGATGTTGAGATCAGAGATTATTTTGTTTATAGTGCTGAATCTTGCTCAGATTAAATCATCACCTTTTAATTTTTCTAGCCTTGTCTCCTCTGTTCCGGCGATTCTTTGTTCAGATGTGCTCGTTTTATCATTGGAGCTGCTAACACTGAACATTGTTTTGTATGGAATTGCACAAGCGATGAAATGATGAAAAAATGGTGTGGTACATGGCAGAGTTGGGTAACTGTTGATGTCCTGGCTTCCCTGGGAAGGTTTCACTTAGGGATTTTAAATTTCTGTACAAGAACAGGCACTGAATGGATCTGATTGATCCTGTTTGTGATGAGTTGCTGGTATGGTACTCCTGATTTTTTTACAGGCATTTCTCATCTTTATTTTAGAATATTTGTTATGTTTGTTCAACTTACAATGTTGTTCTTACTCTCTGTAGTTTATCAATCACCTAATGAAATGAACTTCAGTGTTTTCTTTGCTGATTACACAGACTTTTCATTACTTTGAAGCACTTTTTTAGCTAAACCAAAAGTAGCCTCTGTGCCCTGTCTGGCACAATTCAGAGGAGCTCAGCTGGATTTCCAGTGCGACAGCCTGGCCCCCCGTGTTGGCTTTGGAGCAATGTTTTGTCTTGACTCGATCCATAAACTTCCTCTCATAATTTCAGTTGTATATGTGACATGTTGTGATCTTAATAACAAATCAGATATAATGAGTAAGCTCCTCATTTTCATTTTCCTTCTAATAAAGATTTTTATTCAGCATCATCGACTTCAACACTGTGTGTTGGGATGATTTTAAAAATAATTTTGTGTTCGACTTCGGTGTGGGTGCTTCTGTCTTTCTGTTTGTCTTCCAGGCTTGGTAAATCAGTTGGTTATTTACTTTTTGTACAGGGTTGTTAATAGAAAGTATATTGCCATTCATTCTGAACTTTAAATGCCTTCCTTGTTAGCATTTTGGGTGTTTTTTCTGTGAGTTTTTGCTCCATCTTTTCCAACCTGTTACATTCCCTTTGTTTTGCTGTGGTCCTTGTTAATTCGAAGTGGAATTTACCGCTAACTTGCGTATTAGTGCATCCTGCCATCAAGTCAGCTCCACACTCTTGCTCTTAACACAGCAGTGCTATTATTCCTGCTGATAGTGCTGAAACCCCTGAGCAGCTTCTTTACCTAAGAGCTTCTTACTGGTGTAAATTAATTAGAAAGTTATCCAAAGCAAGACCATTATTTTGGGAGATAAAATGTCTTGACTTTTCTGAACCAAAGTTGTGAAATTTCCAGCAACTCCTCAATTATTAATTAAAATTAAAAGTGTCAGCCTGATAATTTACATCTTCCCTGTTTCTGAAATTTGTTATATTTTTTAGCCCTTTGCCTTTATCTATATGATTAGGGTTTGAGGCTCCTAAAGATATTTGAAACAGCAATGTCTTGGTTCTCCTTTCATTTGTGATCCTGAAACATACTTCTGTTAAATGAAGTTGGTGTTGCTGTGCTCATTTATAAAACAGCACTGATAATCAATCTTTGGAATCTCAGTTTATATTAAAATTCTACAATATTTAGTCATTTTGTTGAAAATATGTGTGGAAATAGTGATATAAAAATGAACACTTCACTGTGCACAGTGCATTTTTTCCAAACTATTAGATATAGTCTGTCTAGTCACTGATTTTTTCTTCCCTTTTCCTGGTGGAATCTTAGCAATTTGTGATATTACTAGTATATAGTTGTACTTAAAAGCAAAGATACTAGTTATACTTAATTATATATAATTATATTCTGCTCCTCAGTTACATACAAAAGCTTCCCAACGAGTTAGAATATGTGAAGGGTCTCTCTTATTGTTCCTTCTACTCTACTGTGTGGTTCATGCACAAATGGGATTATAAGGAATGGGGATGTGGCGTTTGCTTCTCATGGATTCTGCCTTACTTTTAGCTGAATTCATATTTTGCATCTCTTGATCTACCATTTTTTTTTCAAGAAAATTGTCATTCGACAGCAGTTGCATAGCTGTAGTTGAAAATTATTTATGTTACTGTTTCTCAAATTCTTGGCTTCCTTTTGTTTTGCAACTTCTGTGGTTGAACAGACAACATGTTCCCAGTTAGATGTGCTTCCAGCTAGTTAAACACAGTCCAGCTCCCTTTCAAACTGTGATGCCTAAAATTTAGCTGGAAAATCCATACTTAGATGGAGTGACCTGATTTGAAAAATGCTGAACTCTGAGATGCCCAAGATTTGGCGTGATTGATACTTTGAAGGGACACCACATATGCACAGTTTAGAATGCACCTTTTAGAGCTGTACTTCAGGCGCCTTGATTTGAAAATATTAACCTTTGTCACTTTCTAAATAAACCCAGCCTATGTTTGGCATTGAACATTCCTTTCTCCCAAAAGCTTAGAACCAGAGCAAAACATTTGAAGCATAGCCAGGATATAGTGTGACATCTGGGAAATGGAATTAATGGGATATTTATTTTTTCTTTGTTTAGCTATGGAAATTCATCCCAGGCTTATGTCCACCCTCCCTCATTTCTTAATTTTGTGCCTATAAAATTTGGATCTCTGAAACGGGAAATTGAAAGTTTTTTGTTTAGCCACAGAGCAAATACACTGCGAGGTAAGATTTCTCATGGTGCATGGTTCACCTATTAGTATGTCATACTTTGCCTTTGTAGAATAGCTAAAAACTTGCAAAGTTTGGGTTATTGTGAACATAGAGGCAATCAGTTACAAAAATAAGCACTTTTTCTTGTACAATCAGCCAAATTTGGGGTTAGAGTGGTGACACAATGATGAAGTATTTTGCTATCCTGTGATTAATCCATCCAGTTTCACTCACCTGATTTGCTTCAAACTTAGGGCATCCTTTATTTTGTTACCAGAAGAAGACACAGAAGTGCGATTTCTGTTGATAATTAAAGACATGAACAAACTGGGTTGATCTAATACTGCAAAATCTCTCCAGTGCTGTTTTGGTTTCTTCCTATTCTTTGTTTGGCTACTTCTCCCTCAGGAAGATATATTTTTTCTTATGCACGCCTGTATGTGCTTGTTTACAAGTCGCTTATATTCAAACAAAACATTTTCCGCTGCACGGTCATTATTTTTTTATTAATTCATTATGCCCTGCAGAGTAATTCCATGCAAGAGAGAAAACAGAGTCACGTGATTTTTATGAGTGGTCAAATACACTTGAAAACTGACTTGCAGAATTACATTCATGTGGCACAAATAGTGGGAAAGGTTTGCTTTAATAAAAGTGCAGAGAAAGCAAGAAAGTGTAAACCAATTGGATAGTTCCTTTGCAATATTTAATTCTACCTGCTCTTTTTTTCACAGTCAGGACAGCTGAATGAATAGTGCAGATGAGGGATAAACTGAAGTCTTTTGTCAGCTGAAATCCTTAACTCGCGGTCTGTGGGGTTCCCCTTGCTCCCTAAAAGGGTTTTTTGGCATCGTACACAGGTGTTCCCCGGCTCTGCCCCCTGAAAATCCAGCCAAGAAGCAACGCACTGGAATGTGGGTTTAGATTTCCTGTGTGGATTTACCTTTCCACGCTCTTGCTAATCTTAGTCTCCTCCAGCACACGAAACAGGAAAAACTGGAGCGAGCGGGACCGCAGGTGAGCCCTAAAGGAGGGGCAGGGGTTTGTCTTCCATGCACTGCAGTGTTTCCCCACCACGGCAAGTCGAAGCACACACCTACCAAGCAGTGTTTTCCATCAGAATTTCCAGCATTAAGACGCCTGCTTGTGAGCTTTTCTGTGCTTGCAAGATATTTAACTCCGAGAGGGAGCAGGATTTTTAACATCCACACGGGTTCTGTGCTTGTGGAGTGTTGGTGTCTCCCACCAGGAAACACCCTGATTCACATATCAATGCAAGGGAATGAGGCTATACATAAAATTCCTTTCTCTGTTGCAGGATTTAAAATAAGTAGCTTTAATCCCTGAACTGTGCATGGGAAAGCAAGAATAGGTGTTGTTGTTTATGGTCTGTGAACAGGCACGGGAGTGAGATTGGTACCAGCAACACTTTCCGCACCTGAATAATAAAGTTGTGCACATGAAGGGAAATTTGAGCATTAATATAGAACCTTTTCTTTAAGCTTCAGGACTACATTATGCATCCATATCTTGGGCCCAATAAAATGAATGGATCCTTTTAGTTTTCCTACTGTTACGGGTTTAAAACAGGCGAAGTCTTCTATTTTTTCTACTGCAATTTAATCTAATTTTAATATTCCCCAGATAATAGTGAAATAACCAATTCTGTCCAATTCTGCCTTCGATAAAAGCATCAGCATGTTTGGAACATAAACCTTATTTTACCTTTTGTTGAGCTGCCCAATTTAGTAAGAGCAATTCAGTGCTGCATCTTAAGTGTAGTATGACTTAGAACACTGGAAGCTGCCTGGAATGTGAAAAAAGGGAATAATTTATATTTAATTGGTCTAAACCTACCTTTCCTAGGTCAATAAGAAGAGGAAAATCAGCAGCATTAATCAAGATAAAATTATCAGCTGATTAATCAGTGTTCTAATTACTGCATAGTTCTTTCCCTTTTCAGTTTTAATTACTAAACTTCATTGTCTTTTCCATATGGCCATCATGCATTCACAGTACACTTTTTCTCCTGGTGAGATCATTAATATAAAAAATGTACATTCAAGACATTACTGAAGATATAAGAAATTGCTACTGCCTACTAAGAAATTACCAAGGAAGCTGCAAATCAGCTATAGGTTATACAGGAAAAGTCTAATAAATCTACTAACACTTAAGAAAATAGATACAGTAGAAATGCAATTATGATTATCAAATCAACCTTTGTCCTAAAGTGAGTTTTGCCAGTCTTATTTCATCACATCTGTCTCTTGGTTGGGTCAGAAACCAATCAAAATCTGATTTAAGTTGGCAAAATACAGGGGAGACCTCTTAAATTCACAGGGCTAACATAGACCACACAAATACTTTCTTAGCAGATTCTTTTCAGCAGAATATTCCTTCTTGCTAAGGCCCAAGTCCTCAAAGGTGTTTAGGCACTTGAAACTGATTGCAGTAGATATTAGATATCTAAATATATTCCAGGGATTTAATCTCATATAAATAAATCTGCCATGTATTGGCAGAAGTCTCTTGACTTATTTCGTCTCTGTGCAAGTCATAAGGAGAATGAAGAGTGGGGCATTGGCCTTTAATGTTGTTTTTTGAGTAAGGAAAGGGATTGGAAAAGTCCACAGCAGAACTGAGTTTATGATGAAATAACATCTCATAATGTGCCAGTCTGCAATCTACCTCACAGCTGCCTTTCTAGAAAAGTCAGGAACTTCAGGCAACGAACAGGATGTGTTCCCAGGATTTTCCAGAAGGCACACTAGTCAGTAGGTCAGCACCTAAGGAATGAAGTGAGGAACTCAGAGTTCCCTGGGAAGAGCTGGTGCTTTGTCAGTGAGAGCACCCAGTTCTGTACACTTGGGAAATGCACAGCACAGTCTCGCATCATTTTAATTTTCTGATGAATGCCTTAAAGCATTTCCACTGCCTGGAACCTGGCAGGTTCTGTATCTGGTCTGCAAAGTCACTTGCATCCCTCACTGTGCTCTTCATCCATGATGGAAATGGTGGATTTCTACCAGCCAGCTTCCAACAGTCTTCTCATTTTAAAAATATTTCTGTGTCCTTGTCTATTTACTTTTAAAACCAGGTTTTCCTGAGAAGTAGTCATCCCAGTTATTTAGTTAACTGATTAGTAATTGAAGGCCTAGTTTGGAAATTGTACAAGTTTCCTATGAATATTCATAAAAAAATAATTAACTTGGCTTCTGATTTAGAACTCAACAACAGTTCACTTTTTTTTCTGTTTTTGGGTTTTTTTTTAGTTTTCTTTTTGATCCATGAGTTAATTATATGCCAGGTCTAGTTGCTGGAGTTTCTTTCCTAAGTGCTGATTGACTAACTGCTGCTGGTGACAATAATCCCGGGCTGGGGAGGCTTTTTTTTGCGTGCTTTGCTTTGGGCTGAGTTTTTTTCGTTTGTTTGTGTGTGTCTTTCCCAGCGTCGCTCTGCAGCTGGAGGTGGCACATCGCCACCACCCTGCAAAGGACGTGGGTGCCCTGATGCAAAGTCCCTTCCCTGGCGGACCCGCTCCGGCTTGTTTTCCTCCCCAAAGCCCTTGCAAAGGACGATTGCGAGAGGCAGATCCCCGCAGGACTTTAATTAAATTTCGCGATACGGTAAAATCTCTGCCGCCCCAAAGCAACTCGCTGGCTTGTGCAAAGGGACCAAGGAGGCTGCTCGGCCCTCGCAAGCCTGGATGGGGCAGCTGGCCTTCCTTGGCCCGTGGTAGGGGAGAAAAGCGGGGAGCCACTGGAATGGGCTCCCCATTGGGAGGCGGTGGAATCACCGTCCCTGGAGGTGTTTAACGAAACACTGGACCGTGACTAGGTGGCCATCGGTCCCAGCTCGGACTCGCTGCTCCCCGAGGACCTTTCCAACCCAACCGACTGTGATTCTGTGAATCCAAACCCGATTCCCCACTTCGGGAGCCGCACATCCGCCGGCGCAAGGCCAAGGCCAGCAGACCCCGCTGGCCGGCAGAGCCGCTGGCCGGCAGAGCCGCTCCCGCAGCGCTGCCCGGCCACGGAGCAACGCTGCCATCTAGTGCCACCCGCGCCCTCCCCGCCCGTGCAGCTCTCGGGCTCGCTGCTCTCCGCACTTTTTTCTTTTTCATTTTTTTTTTTTCCTCTGAAAGGTTTTTATCCCGTCAAGGAAAAACCAGCTCTTGGAAAACAACCAACTCAGTTGGAACTCGGAGATAATAATCAGTTTCTCTGGGCTTGTGAAATTGGCTCATTAAGCGTGCTTTTTAACAGAAAATATTGGAAGCGATTAAGTCTGCTTTAGTGAGTGGGCATGAAATGGCCAACCTTCGGCCACCCACAGCTCCTAGGTGCCTGGCGTCGTTTTATGCATGCAGCGTAATGTCTTTACTTGAAGTGCTGTTTATTCATCACCTGCTTATTTATCTCTTTGCATTTGGCAGGCACATCGATCAATGTTAAACTGTCACACAAGGTTATTTTTCTTTTACATAACAGTAGAGGCCTAAGGTAGTGGCATATTAAAAGTAATAACTTTCTAACTTGTAGCTCGAGATGACAGCACCATTTGTACCTGAATATGTTATAGCCAGAAATTCGGGGAAAAAATATTAAAAAAGGGGGAAAAATATTAAAGAAGTTAAAAAACCTGATGATGTCTGTTAAGAATTAATGTTCTTCCAAGGTCAAAGGCTGGGAGACAGCATTCCCTGAGTTGCTATAGTTGTGTGCCCGTGTGTGTTGTGAATGTGTCTGGTGAATGGCTCTCCACCACCCCACAGATCCACCTCTGACCCATCGGGACTAACTTTAAACCTTAACATCCCTGATAAACTCCCAGGGAGACTTCTCTACACATGCTGTTCGCTGCCCAACCTGATTTATCCCATGAGAATGAGGTAGTTCTGTTAGAAATGGATTGATTCATCCCAACGTGTGGATCCAGGTGCTCATGTCCACATGGTGGTTGTGCAGCAGTCACCTGGAAGTCAGGCCATGCCCAGGGAAAACTCAAGTTGAATAAACAGGGAGGGGTGTAGTTATCAACAACTGTGCGCAGCCGTCTGAAAAACAGCAAAAAAGTCAATGTGGAAGTAAGTATTTTCATTCTAGTTTCTCTCACCCTCACACCCCCCTTTTCTTTTTTTTTGGTTCTAGTATTCTGTTGCTTTCAAACACTGCCCAGCTTTGATAGACTTCCTGTCTTGGCACAGGGCCAGGCAAGCTTTCTTTGTACAAACAGGTTTTCTTTTTATTTTCAGTCCAGCCTAAAAATGCCTACAGATAGAAGAATGTCAGATCTTTTTAGTGTTGAATTTCAAAGCGGTCCTTAGAATTCTTTCCTCCCCTTGATCTCATCTTTGGATTGCAGCTTGGACTCGCTCTCTGTTTCTAAATATAAGCCGTGGACAGTGGCTTTCTAATAAAATGCTTTGATAGGCTTGTGTACATGGGAATGAAGCGTGGGGCTGTGGTGGACTCTGTGTCAGCAGCCCCGTTCGTGCTGACACGAAGCACCGCTGCTCTGCCCCCACTGCACAGGGTGCTGCCAAAGCACCCTGGCTAGGAAGTGTGAATGGAGAAATGGGAGCACGGAAGGAAGCAAGGCCATGGAATTCACTTCATGCAGATGGCATCTTGCTTTCTGGGTTGAACAGAATTTATCATTGAGCCTGGTCTATCTTTGGATCTGTTAATTCATGTACTCATTCCCGCTCTTGGGCAGACACTTCTGTTTTATCTCATGAAGTGCAAACCTGGAAGGGAGGGAGGGGGAAGCTCGTCCATTAAAAAAAGCAGCACCTCCGCATGTCTATGCTCCTGGATCAATATTTGCATCAAAGTGGTTTAAATGTATGTGGCTCTAGGGCTGTCCATTCTTTCAACCTGACCTGCAGCATTGATTAGGGCTAGTAGAAGGAAGGGAAAATAGCAAATCCGGTAAGATAAAATTAAAAAAAAAAAAAAAAAAAAGCCAGGAATGTCACTGTGACTCTTGAGAAAGAAGCATTTGAAGTGCTCCCATCATTTGTATGACCTCAGCAATCCCCTTAGTTAGACACTGCCCCTCTTCACCACCCACATGTGGCACTTGCGGTTCATTTGATCGTATTTCTGAGAATAACAAAGAGGATTTCAGATTTTATCTGAACAACGGTGAAACTTCCTTGTTTGGGATATATGAGTTACCTCAGTTCTGGATAAAATATTTACACTGATTTCTTAAAATTTCTAATTTGCTTTCTGCTTGTACCTCCTAATTTATGGAAGGCACAGAGAAAGTTTGTGATGTGGCTAAAAATTAACTTTTACATGTTTTCTTCCTCCATTGAGACTGCAAGCCTTTCCCTGCTCTCCCTTGGACATTACACATGCAGAGAGTGCAAGGCAATTTACACCCCGAAGAGATTCTTATCTCAAGAGGAGGACAATTAAAGCAAAGCTGCAGGATGAACCCTCGGATTTTCCGGAAGGAAACATTTTGTCCCTTCTGTTGTTTTTCCTAAAGTATCTTTCCAATTCATTTTGAAGCAGTAGAAATTGAAATCACTAAGAGAGAGGTCACTTGGTGAAATCTTAGCTTTATTTAAATTGGCTTCACCAGATCCAGGATTCCACTCGAAGCCTTCACCTTTCTATGCCTGCTGGGGTTGATGGTGTTTTGTGGCAAGATCAGGGCTTACCTTTTTTCTCCCTTTTTTTCCTTTTTTTTTTTTAATGTACAGACTAGTTTGTTTACATTTCTGTTGCAGTGGATAAATTTGAAAAGGCAATTTACAGTCTTGGATCTGCATTTCTTTTTCTGTGGTCTCAAATAGACTTTTGATATTGAATTCTCTGGATGTAGGATCAGCCTTTAAACTTTGACCTGCATGTGTGATTGCTTAGGCAACAGCTAATTTTGAAGCAGAAAAGATTTAAGATCAGCTTTTTTGAAATTACTGCGATTTTTGATAAAGAGAAACAGAAAAAACACCATGACAGAACATAGTATCATACATAAAACTGGGAGGAAAAAAAAATGACAGATAAGAAATTTATCATGTAAACAAAGAAGTCCAGCCTATTGAATGGAATAAAATTGAATAAATAGAATGATCTCTCCTCCATGCTCTGTAACTCCTCAGCTGGCAAAGCACTTAGCACCTACTCAGATTAAGCTGCATGAATACAACAGTATTAAGTTAGCCTCACAAAAGAAGACTTCCAGTATTAAGAGTGATCAAAGGATTTTAGCAAGGCAGGCTTGCCCACAACCATAAAGGTCTCCTAATAAAGTAGAACTGAGCAATTAATTTACTTGACAGAATGTCTGTGAGCAGTTTGCAATTTCCCTGTATTTCCTTGTTATTCAGGGTTACTTGGTGTTTTTGGGGAACGTTTACCCGCAGAATCGATCGCGAGCGGGATTCCATGAGGATTCCATACCTGATGTGTTAAATGTGTGCTGGTTGGTTACAGCTAATTGGTCATTTCAGTCAGAGGGAGAAGCAGAAAATTAGCATGTCTAAGACATTTGCCCAAATGTTAAACCACTGTTGGCCCCATAAACCTTGCCTGCAGCACTTGGCATTTATTGTCCATTCCACTTGTCTCACTTCACGTGTCTCCCAGACATAATTTAGGGCACTAGCTGCCAGTAGCCCTGTCCTAAAACTAATATACAGCTCCCCATAAAACAGTTCTTTCCTGACCTGGCATCGGTACCTCCTATGTTTGTTGTCTTACAGAATTTTATTATCCCCAAGGATAATGGCTCCTGCAAAATGGCTGGGGATTTCATGGCTGTCATGGCAAACACGGGCTTGGAACATGTGCTTTATATATAAGGCAGATGGGCCAGAGTGCTGTGCTTTGGGGGCTCTGAGGAAAATTATGGCTCTAGGCCTTTTCCTCCTCCAGATGCTGGGTTTGGGTGGTATCACTCAGCCTTTGAAGGCTGGAGATTCTAGTGATTCCAGCTTGGCTTCAGGTGTACCTGGAAGTTAAAAATTTTATTTTTCTTCTGGTTGCATTATATTATCAGCAGCCTGGAGAGATGCAGGGATTGGGGACCACTGGAGATCCTGAGGTGTTAATAGCCGACCAGTTCTGAGGTATTTTCATCTGAAACCAAACTTGGTCGCTGTGCAGCATTTTTAATTCATGTTATTTGGCCACGCACAGCAGGTGTGAGCACTTGTGTGGAAGAATGCACAGCAAGGAGGCTACAGGCATAATAACCTCCATAATTTTATACAGTCTAGTTCACCAAAGTTCTCTTTTGAAGCAAAGTACCAGCTTTCCTTAAAGCAGTGGTTAGCTCTTGGGAACTTAGGTTTTAAAGGAAGTCTTGCTAATATTTTTCCTTGTCCTTCATATTTTCTCTCTCTCCTCCTCCCTGAATTCTTTCCTCTCTGACAGCCACATGGCAAGTGGAACATTCAGTTTTGGATTTGCTGCTTTGTGTGTCCTATGGAGTAAGTTTTAGGGTAAATGCTTCTGTGCTTGAATGGTGATTACAGAGAGTAAAGATAACATTTAATGGTAGAACTACTGCAATGAATTCATGCTTGATTTTTCAAGAGGCCACGTTTTCAGTCACCTACCTTATAACACCTCTTACAATTAGGTCGCTTATGTAAAAATGGATATGAGTTTCTAATGTTAGACAGGCAAACTGTGTAATGTTGGCTCGGGTCCATTCCCATGCAAAGGTGAGGTTGCTCTGTGCATTACGTTCTCCAGTGCTGTGTTCTAACGCGTCCCTGCCTCTTGAGCAACGGGTCTGTCCCACTTAATGTGCTAATTCAGCTCCCTGCCTCTTGTGTGACACAGGATTCCAAGGCTGTCATTTACATTTCCTTAAAGTATGTCTAATTTCTAATTAAGCACTAAAAGAAGAAACATTTTTATCTTCCTACGAAATCTTGCCCCTGCATTTGGTGTAAGCATTTCCCAAACTCAATGCTCAGCAATAATGATGTTTGAGAAATACAATCAGAAAAAGGAAATGGCATTATAAAGTTTCATTACAAAGAATATCCAATAGAAGTGTCAGTTGAGAGGGTCTCTATTTCCAAGTGTTACCTGGACCTGTGGACTTTCAAAGATCAGATTAATGTGCAGAAACTCAGTATCTGTCTTGTGCAACCATCTGAGATTCTGCTGGGCAAATATGGCATGATGTATCAACTCCAGTTACAGTTGGCTACAACCTGCTCTTTGGAAATCTGCTGTGTTGTGTGGGCCAGACTGATCTTCAGTTTAACACTGAAAATAACACTGGAAATGATTACCCAAAGGATATGTAGCATTATCCACCCCTTTGAGTCCCTAAATGATACTGAACACTTTTCTGAAAGCTCTAGGCAAACCCAAAGTACGCTGTTTGATACAAGATTTTTTTGTGTAAATTCACTGGCCCAAGTTGCAGAAGATTTTGCCTCGGATTGTCAGTGGGTCCTTCCATCTCTCATGCCTGTGGCTCCAAGGGTGTGCACAGAAGCTCCTGGGAGCATAAGTGGCAGCTGCAAGTGGGGGCCTGCATTCGCAAGAATGCAAAGACTTGCCAAGTATTTGTACCCCATGGGGTCTGAAACAACCTCAAGGTTGTCAGAGGGTTGACAGCCTGTTTTCTCAGCCCGACCAAAGCCATGAGGAAGGTAAACCTTGCTGGTTGTGTGCTGCTGGCCCTGCACGTCCAGAGGTACCTAACCTGCTGCCCATGCCACAATCTTCCAAATGCTACTGAGCCTCTGGTCAGCAAGTTGTCCCTGAGTCAAGGAAGATGACATCAAGCTGGCTGGTATCCAGGAAAGCCAAATCCTGTCAGCAGGATATCCTGCAGCTGTCTGAAGAGCACACCTCTAGCTATCAGGATAAGGGAACTCTGGGAAAGGGTTTGTCTATGTGGACCAACTGTCCACACAATCAACAGTGGCCAAATATTAATTCTTTGTACTGAATGAGTGGATGCACAAACAAATTAAAATCAGCTTATGGTTTGCTTTTCTGTTATTCGTGGGATTTGTGGAAGCAGGTAGAGAGGTCAGGCAGACAGGCTCCAAGATGGCGAAGAGAGGACTTTATTTACAAGAAGTTCTTTTTATACACAGTAATAAACAAGTGTCTATTGGCCAAAGACAATCCACCCCTAAAGACCTATTGGTTATGGCTTGTACACCTCTAACACTAAACACAGAGATTAAGAAAGTACAGTTTATCTATATTCTCCATGAGAGAGAAAGAAAAATCCTTAAACACTGCAACTACATCAGCTAGCATCATTTTATGACATAAGTGAGAAGGGAAAGACCATCATCCTGTAAGACAGAACTCTCTTCAGACATGTGCCTGTCCTCTCTCCATGGCAAAAAAGTCCTGTTCTCTCTCTGTCACACAGCTTGCCTTTATGTACTTTGGGTGCATCTTAACTGAGAGATTTGAATATTTTCTTGATGTTGGTAAGGGCTCAGTTCTACAAACAGTTTTTCAGCAGCCCCAGTTAAAACTGAAGCTCCACTCTTTGTGGAGCCCTAGACACGCTGGTTTACTCATGGGACTCCTTCATCAGCCCTGGGGATGTGGCTAATGCCCAGTCCAAGACCTTGAAAAGGGCACAGTGGCCCAGTACTTCCCAATTAGGATTTTTAAAGGTTTTTGAGACTGTAATTTGGCTGCAGGATTAGGAGCTCTGTGTACCTCTTTGCTTTTGGGAAAACTGTTACCTGTAGAAAAGATGCAGCACTTCTGTTCTTGCACAGTAGCTAAAATGGTAACTTAAATGTTGGCTTTTTGGCTTTAGTGGGTACTTGCTAATGCAGAGCAATGTGAGGCAAAAGCAGTGAAGCACATAAGTAATTCATGCTTTTTTACTCCTATTTAAACAATTCTTGATTGAAGCCGAGAACAGACAAATATGAAGAGATGTTCTGATGATTCTGAGCTGCTTAAAGTGCTCATTTCACCTCTGCTTCCACTAAACCAATACTTCTCTTGGATATCTTTGTCATGGAGCAGTAGAAGGCAATTCCCTTTCTCCTTCTGTATTTGGTAAACATAATTCTTGTTGATTTTTTCAGTTATACTCGAGTTGAAAGTGGGACAAGAGTCTTTAAGAAACTAAAAATAGTCCATTTAATGATCTCAGTAGGAGGGAGATTATCAAATTGAGGAGAAAAAAGTGTGGGGAATTAAGATGTCAAATACTGGAAGGCCATGTTAAGAGTCACTCCATGTACTTTGGAAAAACAAGTTTCCTAAATTCTCTGTAAAAAGACTAAAATGTACCTCAGCAAGGCCTCACTCAGCTGTTCTCATCTCCTGTTGTTGTTGTCAGCTCTTTTATAACAGAAAAATTAAATAAATTTAAGGAGGAACATAGATATTTAACATGAATTTTCAAAACAAAATGTGTAAGAATTTGGGAACCCTAATTCCTCTGGGAACAGATGTGTATCATCATCTTCACATGCCTAAGTTCCATGCCCTTAGGCTGTGAATGTCAAATACCCTTTTATCTTCCAGCACTCTGGTATACAAATAAAGATGTTTCTATAGCAATTCTAATTTCAGGAAAAGGACAAATACTGACTGAATATGATCCAAGGGTTCCAGATATTAGGGTGATGCCCATTATCCAAGAGGGGCCTGGGATATAATATTACCTGTTTTCAATAGAAAATACACACAGCAAAAACACACGCCCATGTAACAAGTCTCCATTGACCTTAGCAATGCTTTTGACGCTATCAGGCTTCCAGCTCTGTGAAAATTATTGGCAATATTTCCCAACTCCTGGATGTCCAGAAAAGTTTGTGAAATTATCCGTCATCTGCACAATGGTGTGCTGGATAGAGGCTGGGGCTGGCACTCTGTTGGATCCATTTGTAATAGCAAAAGGAGTCAAGCAAAGGTATATTTTGGCACAGACTGTTCTTTGGACTGTTCTTTGTAGTAATGATTGATGATGCCACTAGAGACATGATGCCAGGAATATTTATTAAATTTTGAACATCTGGCAAGCTCTTTAACCTGAGCAGATTGAAGGCCTCCACAGCACTGAAGGAGAAGGTTATATGTGAACTCCTTTGCGCAGGTGGTTGTGCTTTCGTTGCACACACTATAGAAGACCTCTAGTTCATGACCAACAAATTTGCTGTGGCAGCTGAAGTCCACAGATTTATCATCAGTCAGAAGAAAAGCAAGGTTGTGCACTAGTCCAGAGCTGGAAAAGCATCCGCAAGATATAGCATCAGCATATTAGTGTGGGTAATGGGTTTAATTTATTTTTAAGAGACTATCAGATGTCTAAGAAATCATGTGCAGAATTAAAAATACATGTTTTGCATGTGAGATTGCATCATAAATTGACACATGCATGATATCCCACAGAATACCAGACTTAGTGTTTATTTTGCTGTAGTAATTTCCACATTAGTCTGTGGCTGTGAAACATGGACAAGTCATTGCTGGCACATCAAAGAGCTGGAAAAATTCCATCACCAGCACCTTCGAGCTATTATGCATATCAAGTTGTAGGATAAGAATCACAAATAACAAGATTTTGCAAAGAGATTGCACAAACAGTATTGAAGCAATTACTATTGTAATAGCATTATTTTGCTGGACTGGACATGTCCTCTGTATTTAGGACACGAAGCTCCCACAGTCTCTGTTGCACAGTAAACTTACGACAGGCAGCAGATCAGAAGTCAGGGAAAAGGAGAGGCATTTGTCCAGAAAAAATCGCTCCCTGGTTGCCACACAGATGCCATCATTTGGGAAACTCAGCATCAGCTATTAATATGGAGTACTACAGTGCAAAGTGAGATATGTTGGTCAATGGAGCTGAAAAATAATTCACAACTCCAAACTTGTGAATCATTTTGCCCTTGTTGAACATCTGTGATTAAATCACGGTCTCTTTAGATGCGGTTGTACTAAATTCAGTTCCGAAATGAACCAAATTGGCACTGAGGAACATTTAGGCATCATTCTCTCTGTGTCCAAGGGATGATGAAGTTCCACTTCAGGAAACCATCGGGGAGAGAAATGTTGGAGACAGCGCTGGGTACTGGTGATGCTGCTGTCCGTCCAGCCCGTGGGATTCTAGGATTCAGGCAGGTGTGGCTCTGCTAATGGAGTGGAAATCAGTAGAGAGTGAATTGGGCTGAAAGAGGAGGAACCCTCGTGTGATGGTAAAGAAGCTTTGCAGCAGCCAAAAAGAGAAGGCACAAGCTCAGCTTCCATTCTGGAAACACTGCAAGTGATTAAGCGTGGCTCCAGAAGAATGCATTTTTCTTTCCACAGCTCTCTGAGAAGGCATGGGAAGTTCCTAGGGAATGGAGAGCTGCCATGGCCGGCTCCTGGCATCCCGGAGTGAAGCGCACAGGGGACTGGGCTGCAGGTTTTGCAACATGCACTTCCCTGTGGATCAGGATTTCTTCCCGTTTGCCCCATTCCAGAGCCCCCTGCAAGGGGTGCACTGTGCACACACCTCCTCCCCAGCAAACCAAGGGACAAACGTTCTGGGGTGTCGTTCCCCCCTGCTTCCTTAATATGCAAACTTATAATAAAAAGGAGATTGGAGGGAAGGAAATAATCAGATCAACTGCTGTCATTTCCATTTAATTGCCACGTTTGCCATTTCAGCACCGAGCACTGAAATGTGCTCAAGGCGGTGGGAGAAAGGCAGCGTTTGGTTCAGTAGTTGTTCTTTAAACCGGAGTTATTCAAATTCCAACCAAGGTGGCAGGAGCTCCAGGGGAGCTGCTGCACTAAACAGGTCAAAGGAAGAGCACAAAGCGCATCTCAGAGTTTAGGACATGGTGGTAATAAATGTAAACAAGCCAATTAGAATATATTGTTTGCTGAAATGAAACTTCAAAACCCAGACTGGTTGTACACGACCTATAGGAAATGAAGTGGAAGCAGTTCAGTGTGTGTAAAATTGATAGGCAGTTTTTATCTCGCTATCCTTTTTATCTAGAGCATCTGAAATCCAGTAAATATATTCACTTGCCCTACTTTTGAGAGTAATTTTTCATCACATTTTCAGTAATTGGATATCACATATTTTACGGTCTTACTCTGTGTTGTTGGAATAGCCAAAAAAAAGGAATAAAATGATAAATTGAATTACTTTAGGTTGGGCAGTTTTTATGGGAAAGTAAGATAGACTGGATGCCTTAGGTGTAATCCTCTGACTGTGTTTGAAAACTTCCAGGCCAGTAAAAATCCCAATCATTGGCATGCAGTATTTCACCTCTGAAACAAGATATTGTTTACTGAAAGAAAAAAAAAAGCAACAGTGTTTTAGTGTAAAACCTGTCTAGATTTTTTATGAAATATTGGAAGGAGGAAATACTTTTGTCCTGGCAAGACCTCAAGGGTGCTTTTCTTAATTTCTGAGTTCATTTTGTTCTCTTATCTGAAGTATGTAAAAGGGATTTTGTATTTCAGTTACAAAAATGTACATATTTTATGCCACAAAGGAGAACCTTTTTTTTCCTTTCCTCCACCCCCCCCCTTTTGGTAAATATTCTTTCAGAAGAAACACAATCGATGTAGTCAGAGCTAACAAGCAGATGGATGTATTTGAATGCCATTATCTTATGTACAATGATATTATCTCTTTCATGAAAAATTCAGCAGTTTGGGCTGCTTTAGTCAAGGAGAAAGAGGAAGTAGGGAAGAAAAAATAGTGAGAAAAACATGATCAGACTTGGAATCCCTGAGGGGGTCACATTGCATCATTTAGCAGGAGAATAACCAATGCAGAAGGAGCAAAGTTGGTGGAGTTGCTGTCTGCTCTCCTTATGGCGTTCTTGGCTCCGAGCTCTCTTCAAGCCCTGCAGCTGTAGGTGGGCAGCTCTTGGGCCTGCTAAAGCATCACACCATGACATTTTTATCATCAGTCTAGGAGAAGAAAATAAATTTGCTAACAGAATATAGTTGGCAGGCTAATACTGCCTTGTCACATTCCAGACATCTCCAGGTCTGGCCTGAGCCAGGGGAAACAAGAACGAGGGCCAAGAAGTTCATGATGGACATGTTATATGAAGAGCAGAAATGCGTTAAAAGGGGGGAGGCTTCTCTGCAGTAGAAATTGGGTAGACCTGGTGATTTCAGCAATGGGAGTACATTTGCCTATGAAATACATACCACCTGGGAGGTGGAGGGCCCTGTTTCTGTAAAATCTAATCTTAATCCTCTCTGAGGCCTTTAGCATTTTATTTCCTTTTATTGAAAAAAACCCCAGAATTAAAACTTGCACTGTTGAGGTAGAGAGCTGTGCCCTGTTCTCAGGTGTCTGCTGCATCCAGTAAACTCCAGCAGCTGATCAAAACCATTTGTATGCAAAAATTCAGGTTTTGCTCTCTCTGGGAATGGTGTGTCAGAATGATTCCCACTGGTATTTGGTTCTTGTGGCATTTTCTGCTCCACAAACCCTTACCTGTGTGCCTGCCCCCATGGTGGTTGCACTTGCAGGGAGAGCAGAGGTGTCAGTGTCACTGCATGGTTTTCAGCAGGGAGCTGGCTGCAGAAATTTTAAATTCTTTCCAGTTGAACCATGTCAAGAACTGATATTTCCACCCCCAAGCTGCAGCAGCAAAGGCAGTGGTGTAAGCACTGAGCTGGGCCGCTGCACTGTGCCCAGTGTTGAACACTTTTTTGACTCCTGTTCGGAATTTCACATGGACATGTTGATGTGCGATGGAAGAGTCGCTCTTCTCCACAGTTGTGCTCCCCTAATCCTGCAGGATGAGATGATTTGCTTCATCTGGTAAATGAAATCTATTCTTCCTTGCCTACCCCGTACAGTGATGGCCTTGAATCGTGGGCTGCATCCTCCAGAAGCATTGTTTTCCAGAGGTTCACTCCTCCGCAGGGCATCTGTCCCGTTTCACTTGGCCACATCTGTGCCAGTGCTGAATTCAGCTTTGTTTGCACTTAAAGACAAGAAAAATTCAGGGGAATGAATAATTGAGAAAAGACGTTATGCAAACAGCACAACTTCTTTGGGGTCTGGATTTGTCACGGAATGTCTTAATGATAAATGTTTATGAAAATTATTTTCGTGAGTGACCAGGTAGATTGACTGAGCTTTCTGTAGCCCAGGTTGTGGGAAGGGATGTGTAAACCCAGAGCGGACCTTCAAAAGTCCTTGCCCAATATATGATGTTTACACCCAGTCATGCTGCCTTTTTCACTGTGGTTTGCCCAGGTTCAGAGAACATAAAATTAAGATTTACTTTACTGTAAGGTCTTGAATGCCATTGGAATGTTCTGATTACTAAATGGTTTATCTTTGCTTGAATTTTATTTAAAACAGTACATCAGGCCTAAGTATAAAGGTTTACTTAGGCAACCTTAAAATTATTATGTCTAATCAGGACTTTTTCTCCCCAAAATGCTGAGTTACTCAATTCCTGTGTCATGTCCCTTTAGAAAAATAAAAGTGTTAGTTAGGAAAATATTCAGGTCATTCCTATAAAAATAACCTCCATTTTTTCTTTTTGATGAAAAGGGGTTTGTTGAAAGTGCTGGCATTTGGTGGGCTGAAAGAAAAAGTAGGACTGAAAAAATATTTAATCTAAGTTGTAAAGGAGCTTGGAACCACACCACAAGCATCATAATTAACTTTAATAATTATAAATGTAAATGCAGACAAGCCACAAGGTTTTAATGGTGTGCCACATGCTTCTGCTAATTATTTTAGAGTTTGGACACATTCAGTGCCAGCTAATTATAAACCCTGCTATGGAAATCATCTGTTTATATTAGACTTATTGATCTCTAGTGCTTAAGCAATATGAAAAGGGAAATCTACAATGCCGTACCATCTGCTTTGTATTCCTAATTGCTTTTAAAGAATCAAATATATAAATAGTCAGCTTTTTATATGCTGGGCTTCAAACTCATTCAAGAAACATGTTCTGCAAATCTAAGCGAGCAAGGAAAAGATGGAGCATTAATAATTTCTCTCTTCCCCTCCAACTTTTTCCATCCTTGGGTCTCTGCAGTTCGTTGACCTCAACATGGGAGAACAAAACCTGCATCTCCCACAAGTCCCACATATTGGTCAAGCCAGCTGAGAAGTTGTGCAGTTTATCATTTACATCTTTTAATTGCACATTTTCTTTTACTCCTTGCCATCAAACACACCTTATGGCCATGAACATTTCTTGTTATTCCACTTAATGGATACACAAGAAGAGGGGAAGGGAAATTAATGTTCAAACTAACGATCACCTCCTCTGGGAAGTATTTGGCTTTATGGCAGATTAAGCCTATTGGGCTGCATGATGGGCATTTGCTTGGGGGGGGTGGGATGCAGACTTTGATACAGTTTTTTTCCCCCCCTTTTTTTTTTTTTAGAAGTAGCACTATTACGTATTTTACAGTAATTTCTTTGTAAAATTGCTGATTTTCATGCTGTATAAAATAACTGTTTTCCGTGTTTTAGCTGCTTGCAGTGTCACTTTTACTGGGATAAGTTCTTTTGTTAGATATTTACTGTTCAGTGACCCTCTTGTTGTGGTTTAACCCTGCAGGCAGCAAAACATCACAGCCACTCCCTTGCTTCCTCCTTTCAAAGGGATGGGGGAGAGAATCAGAAGAAAAAAAAAAGTAAAATTTGTGGGTTGAGATAAAATGGTTTAATAGGACAGAAAAGCAAGGGGAGGGGAAATACACAAAGCAAGTGATGCCCAGACTATAGATTTTCCTCTAGTTTTCCCCCAGTTTCCCCACTGCCCAGTTATCCCGGTGTGGAATATCCCTTTGGCCAGGTCAGCTGTCCTGGCCACAGTCCCTCACAGCAACTTGTGCAGCTCCTCACTGGCAGCATGGGAAACTCAACAGTCCTTGATTTAGGGTGAGCTCAGCAACAACGAAAACATCCCTGTGTTATCAATGTTATTCTCTTCCTAAATCCAAACCACAGCACTGCAACAGCTACTGGGAAGGAAATTAACTCTATCCCAGACAAAACCCTTTCTAAAGCTGGAATTTTTCTCTCACTTTTTTCTTTTCCGAAGTCAAAAATTCTGGTGCAACTGAATTGTTTTGTTCATTGTCTCGTTGTGGGGTTCAGCTCTCATTACTGGGATGTTCCTCCTGGAGGAATCCTGCAGTGGCCATAAGAAGGAGAGTGAAGATGCAGAAGGGTGGCTGGTGTGGCTTGTCACAACTCTGCAGCTCGTGAAGCCCACGATGACAATTTGCACAGGACAGGGGGTGCCCTATAGGAATGGCCGGCTCTCTGACAAACTGAGAAACTGGGCCAGATCCCCAGCTCGTGTCAGTTGTAGTAGCTCTGCTGAAATCCATGGAGCTGTGCCAGGCTGCACCAGCTGGGAGTCTGGCAATCGCCGGGTAAAATTAAACAAGTTAATGCACTTGACTGCTGCAGTTGAGGGGTCCTGAACCTCTGCTGCTTTGCCTCTTAAGGAGCTGCTCACACAATTCCCTGCCTTACACCCCACTTACACAGGGTGTAAATGTGGATGGGGGGCACAGTGGGGGAGAGTCTGTCCTTGAAAACACACCTCAGAACTGTGTTTGGGGGTGAAGATCACTCTCCTTTGAAATTTCATTCTTCTGGTTCCTGTGTTTGTTAAATGGCTCTGCTTAGCCTGGCACTTGGAAAGAAAAGTCTGCCACTTATGGCTTTATGCTTATCCCTTTCCCAGTGCACATGCACACCCTCATTTGAATCTCTCCGAGTGCACATTAGTAGTGTGGGATTCTATTATTATCAGAGTTATTATAATTAGGACTCCTAGTTTTCTGCAATTCAGCAGGGAAAGAAGCACAGCTTAAATTTTAGTTTTAAAATTCAGGCTTCTTCCTGAAAGTGAGGCACCAAGCAAAGAAACAACACTGGAATGGGCTTTCAAATTACTTTTTCGGTAAATCTCACACTTATAGTGAACAATGTAATTTGGAAGCTTTTAGAGAGCTCACCAAACTCCTGGTCTGTATTTCAGATAATGGTCACCTTTCCTTTTTATCCACCAGCATAAACAGTGACAGTGAGGACCACTGACCATGCAGCATCATCTGTGTGTTCTCCTGGTGTTAGGGAACAAGTAGCAGAGTGTGGAAGGATGAGTTTTCCTTGGTGACACTCGGTGCAGGGCATGCTGTGACAATAAGGGGCTTGGTTTGGCAGCTCGCAGTGGCCAGAGCCGCTGATGCTGTGTGGAGAGGAAAATATCTCTGTTTTCTAGGAGGCTGTTACCTTGTGATGCTTTTCCAAGTGCATCCAGCATCACTGCACCTTCCCTAAGGAAAAGCCAGGCCTCTGGTGGAGACACAGGAGGACAGAACAAGCACCAGCATTTTCCTTTCTCAGAATGGGCATAGGAAGGTTTACTGGTTTTTACTACTCACAGACACCAAATATAATTATTATGACCTACTCTTGTTCAAGTTCTCTCTTGGAAATCATCACCAGAGCCAGTGATGATCTGTCTACATGTAGTGTTTAACTTTTCCAGAATGTAAATGTTATATCTGTTCTGCAGTACTTTCGGAGGGCTTTCTTGGTGCCATTAGCATTTTAACATTATTATTAAGAAGTGGATTACTCACTCTGTACCTTCGGATGGCTAGGAAAATGAAAGTGAAATGTCAGATGCAATTAGGAAAGATGCCACCTCCTGTATTCCCTGGACTCTTTTGTTTGTCGCCTTTCCATACGACCCCCGTTGGGAGTAAAACCTGCAGTAATTCTCAATGAAGTTGTCATGGATGAAGCTTAAGCTGTAAGCACAGCTCCTGTGTGGTCTAGGTTTCTTTAAAGATCATGGAAAGCACCTAATATTTCATCCAAAATGTGAGCAGAAGAGAATTAACTCCATGGTTTTATTGGATAAGGAAAAAACAATTCTATGCTTTCAATAGCCTTCAGCTATTGCTTCAGGTACTGTGATGTTAAATAATTTAGTCTGAACTTGCCAGCAGTGGGAATTATTGCTATTGCAGAGGCAACATTTGATGGACAATGTTGGAGGTGGGAGTGATTGTTTTTTGAAGCTGCTCTTGCCTGGACAAAAGGAATTTGCTCTCTGGATTGAGGTAGCAGCTTCACACGTGGATGACACGAGTCCTCACCCCCTCAGCCAAATCACAGGCATCCAGTGTATAGCCTGGAATGTCAGATCAGTGCCTGAAAGCTCTGCCAGAACCCTACAAGTTGGGATAGTTTCAACCACGTTGTTACTACACGGCTTTGTAACCTCCCGGGGTGAGGATATGGAGTTTGGTATGGAGATGGATCTGTCTCCTTGCACCTGAATGTCATATTCTCCTCAGAGCAAACAGATAGGCTTTTGTGTGGAAAGTGCCATAAAAGCAGTAAAAACTCTGATTTTTGGCAAGCAGAAGCTGTTTAAGAACCGAACTAAACTGCTATAAAACAAGAATTTGAAGGAGTAAACCAGCGCTAACCTGCATGGCAAGTTTCAGCTGATGCGCTGTGAAATGGCAAAGACATTAAACTCCCCTAAGATAAGGGTTATAATAGGAACTTCAGTGACCCTCCAGTACAGTGGGGCTTCCGTGCTACTATAATTAGGGTTATTGCAATGAAGTCAGGCATATAAATGTTAACATCCTGCTCATTAAAACAGTTCTTTTCAGAGAATTAAGGATTCTGCATTTTACATTCATAAAGTGAATAATATAAACTTAACTTGCGCTTGCTTTGATTATGTGTTGGAAAGAGTTAAAATTCTCTATGTAGATCACTGTCGTTTTATTATGTAAGATGACCTTAGGAACTGTCATCCCCCTTGAATTTATACAAAGAATTCAAAGTAAAGGTTTTCTAGGTTACACTTCTTTTTTCAACCCTTTGTCCTGTCAGCTCAGTCCTAGATATCTTCATCTGCCGACATGCCCAGATGTGCAATGAATGTTGATTTGAGCTGGCCCCTCAACCCCTCCCTGCTGGTGTCATTAAAACCAGGGAGGTAGCTGCTCCCCTGGCATCTTTGGCAAGGCTTGGCTTTACACTGCGGACTAAATTATTGATGAAGAGCACTTCTGTCGCAGTGTGTTTTACCTACCTTTAAATGAAACAGTGCGGATAGAGCTGTCATTGCCTCCTCACTCCCTGCAACTTCTACATGACATTTATGATGTGGTTCAGATTGCACTGAAGCAATTAATTTCCAGTAGAGCCTGCACTCAGAATGAAGTTCCCTGACAATTACCAAGGGCTGGATTTTCAGGGAGCACACCACACAGTCATTGATACAGTATACAAAAGAAAACATCACAATACGCTGCAAAGGTTTGTTGGTCTTTTTTTTCCCTGAATCTGATGCTTAGTGCCTGAACACCCTTTTCACACCGATAACTTTTCTTAACAATGTGGATGAAACCTGGTGTTCAGCCCCATGTTTGGGCCTGATCCTGCTGAGTGCTGAGTGCTTCCAGCTCCTGCAGCAATCAGTAGGACCCAAGTTTTACCATCTGTTGAGAAAAGCCTTACCAAAATGCCTGTCATTTTTGGTGAGAGACAGCCAATATCTTCACATCAGACATCTGTCTGCACCTGGAAACAAAGCCTGTTTTTTAATTCTGCATTCAGCCATTCAAGTGGTGCTGGTGCTGTAGGAGCTGCTGTTAAATATCTCTTGTATCTGCTGTCTGAACACAAGGATGGGTTTTTCTGTGAAGAAGGTGTGCTCCTTGCTTAGGGTTTGTGTAGGATAAAGGACAGAATAGGCTTTGTATATATGTGTTGTTTTCCTCCTATTTAACAGTCTCCCTAAGACCTTGACACTGAGTTTGCCACGTGAACCATTTCCCAATCTGCAATGATGAGGATTTGGTCTAGGTTTGGGATTTACAACCTGTTTTGTTGTAGAAGGGAACAATGACCTGCTGCTTGTCTTGTCATGGAGCTACCAGCTTCCAGAGTAGCTCCCAGGGCTGGACAGGAGTACCATGGGTTTGTATTTTAGTTGAAGCACAGCCAGTTCTGATGACAGCGCTGTCAGACTAACATGGGGTGAGAATTTGCACTGGCACCTCTGCATCAGGGTGATGGGCACTTTAGGAATGCATAGACAAAAATACAGACAGGATATTGATGGATAAACTAATGTGTGGACTTGTACTTACAAGCTCAGGCTCAGAGGTGAATATTCTGACAACTGAAACATTTTGACACAAGTTCTTGTTAAGAAAACGTGTGAACCAGTTTGGATGAAATCAAAAGTGTCTTTACCCAGACCAGGAAACAATCTGCTGGAGCTCTGGAAGGAACTGTAGCTGGCCTTTCCTACACTTCTGGCATTCCTACAGCAGCTCATGGTTTTGCAATATCAGAAGGTGACCCTGTGAAATGTGGTCCGATGTGTTTTGGCCCAGGGGATACTGTGGTGTGAGCACTAAGTTCAGAAGTGCATGGATTTAGGAACCTCTCTTTATATCCTTTAAAATTCTAACTGTACTGCAGTTGCCTGTGATTTTTTTTCCAAATACATTATATTTGAATTTCCTTCAAGGAAGAGACACTGGAAATAAATCAAGCGAAGGGATTTTTTTCCCTGTGACATAATTCAAAAAACCATCTCAAAAAACACCCAATGCCTCTGCCCCCCTGCCCTGATTTAGATGGGGGCTCAGAGTGGCAGAGCATATTTTGAGGGAGAAGCTACCTTCCTTCTCCCAACGAGGAAGCTCTTCCCCAGTGGTTTCATCTCAGCTTTGTGGTGGGCTAAATGTGTCTGTAAATCGCACTCCGAAGTTGTTGGTGTGGCTGCAGTGCTTCAAGCTGCCTTCAAATGTCTCTTTAGTATCTGCCAGGGGTCAGAGGAACTGCTACTGAGATTGCCGGAGCTGGAATAAGATCCTATAAAAACGGAGTAAGGAATGTGCCATGTTCTTCATACTTGAGTGAAACCTTCCTTTTAATGATCTCACCATCATTTTGCGGTTGAGGTTAAGCACAAAGTCTTATGGGATGCATTGCAGGATTATGTCAGAGAATGAGGGATACTTATACAGGAATTTTAGGACAGCAAGCACCCTTTAAGGAGCGTTCCAAAACTCCTGTAGATATTTATGAACTCTGAGTAAGCCTTGGTCTTGCTACTTGTTCTTTAAAACACTTTGGGGATGAAATGCTTCAAAGAAAGCTTGACTAGTTTAGTCCTTCTTTTTTTCCCTCCCTCTGTTTTTTCAATTTATCTTTTTAAGTAAATCAGGAATTTATCATCATGCCTACTTCTGCAAACTAGCATTGTAATGTTGTAAGCCTGATATACATTTTTCATGTAAAAACACAACCTGTCAATCAACATTTTAAAACTCCAGTGTCTCCACTTAGCAATGTAAATAAAATTGCTTTATTTTCAGAGGCTTAGGAACTATGAGGGATAAGGTATAGAAGGAAGGAATCACCAAGTGTGTGAAGAAATAACAGCTCCAGATTTTCTAATGGAATGGGTTAAAATTTCTTTTTGAGTGAAAGTTAATATATTTAAATACGCGTGAGCAAATTCCCTTGTCTCCTGGAGAGTTAGGACACGACTCTGTGCTCTGTAGCAGCACTTTTCTGCTGGTGCTGCAAATGTGCTTTGTACCCATGTTAAAGGATGCTGCTCCAAAGTAGAGAATTAGACCTCAGCATGTAAAATAGGGAGATGATGCAAAGCAATTTGAGTAGGAAATCCTGGGACATTAGTGATGCTCCAAGTGCAAATTTTAATATGGATTTAACTGCAGAGCTGCTACTGAGGCCTCGGTAATGTTATTTTAAGGTTAATTTGGAAGCCTCGTTCGAGGTTTTGGCTGCCTAACAGCCACTGTCATTAGTGAGAGTCGCATGGTTGAGTTCCTGCCCTGGAAATCTCCCTCTCTCCAGTTGTTTATGTACATAGAAATAAATGAGCAAATAGAGCATTCTTTGAGGAGACAATTTGGTGTATAATAACACATTAATGTTTTAATCCAGTCATCTGTACTCCCACAAGGCAGGCAAAGGAGCCTCAGATCTGAGTTCTGAACCTTTTCTTAATGACAGATTTCTTTGGTCAGAAACAAGTCAAGCTCTCCCTTTGTCATCCTGGCTTATTTTTCAGTCTTGCTGTCTTTCCACAAGACAGCAGTGAGAGATTGCTATGAAACTAATTAATGTCTGACGGACAGATCGAACCAAATATCCAAAGGATTCAGACTATAGTTCATTCCCCTTTACAAAGCAGAATACCACGAGGCAAGAAACATATAGATGACATTATTATACTAACAAATAGCTGAGGGAATTTTCTTGCTCATTTTATCCAAATTAGACAATTTAAGACAATTATGGTTAAACTCCCCTCCCAGACTGCAGCTCAGTTACCTTGATGTGTTGGTGGTTGTAAAGAGATACATAATATGAAATATTACCTAAGAGGGAAGCTGTGTGCTTTAGTGGACCTCTATTGTCTCTCAGACTGCGACCACAAGGGAGAAATAAGGGTCATGTGTCATATATGCATAGCCAAAGTATAGAAGATTTATGACTTAGTGAATATGTAGATATGCTGGTGTTCTTGACCAAGCTGGGGCTGCTGTCCTTGAGTGTGTCTGAGGTTTTGCTGTTAAAAAAAACAACTTCAAAGCAAGAAGGAGACAAACAATTACACACACAGAGTCTTGGAACACTTGGGCAGTGTTCTCTGCAATCGCAAAAATAATGACTGCTCATCCTGGTCTCTTGGGGCGGAAATTTCCATATTTTTGCTTTCGAGGCACTTTCAAAGCCATTTACTGCCATAATTCATACACTGCTGGATTAAGAACCGTATGCCTCTTAAAATCAGCAAGAGGCTATGTAGAGGATTTGCTGATTTAAGGAAAAGGCAAAAATAAAAATAAAACAGGCAGATTGAGACCTACTTTTACTTCAAAGGATATCATCATACCAGTTTGGAAGTCCACTCATTAAGAAATAGTTCCTGATTAACTGGATAGAGTGACAACAAAAAATATCAAATCACAGTGTGTTGACCACTGCATTTGATTTTATCCTTACTGTGGTATCTTTTGGTCACCAGTTACCTGTAATTGTTGGCAGTTCACTCAACCCAAGCTGTATCTAGAGGATTAAGCAGTGCTTGTGGATGAGAAGGGGAGCATTTCATCTGCAAAACAGAAATCAGGGAAGGTCCTGTGGCATCAGCTCTGAGGGATCACAGTTTGCTACATCAGATCACAGCACGATGCAAACTCACTGCGCTTCGCAGCAGAATATGCAGTGATTTTGCTGCTCTGAAGCAAAATACCTCCAAATTCTACAATTCCTAATCTTTTCTGCAAAGGAAGATGGAAAGAACATGTATTTTCTCTTCATCACCTTGATGGCTTTTTCTGTTTAAAACCAACTTGCCCAATGATAACACCATTCCCAGTGGACAATATGACATTAAAACAAAATCTACATCAGTGCCGAGAACACGGGTGCAGATACAGCCTTTGTGTCTTCTTGTCTAAATTGTGCTTAATAACTTTTCCTAAACTTGTAGCTGATTTTTCTGTGACAAGTTTTTTTGGGGCTGTTTATTTGCTGCTCCCAAGCACTCTTGAAGACAGATTTGCTCCTGCTTAACTTAAAGGCCTCTCTTGCATCAAAGTAGACTCTAATATTTGACACACTTCTTCCTGGACAAGGTCAGGATGGCTGGACACACAGAAATTTAAAGGCACATTTCCTCTTCCCTTTGTGGTGATATTGCTGCCAGTGGTAGGGAAAAGGAGTGGGGAATATGGGAACACGATGGGATTAATGTCAGTGCTGGCTCTGAGGCCCCTGTGCAGTCCACTGTTGGTTTTTGGGACCACACAGTAACTTGTTCAACTGGATATTTTGTAGAGAGAACCTTGTTTATATCCCTCTTTAGTTTTAGTGCCTGGATAGCAGCTCTTGGGGAACATTTGAGAGAAGCTGCATTGATTTCCCATTCCTCAGAGGGCCCCACCTGGAGCCTTTCATCGTGTTTGGGCCAACGCAATTTGGGAAAGATTTGAATCAGTAGGACACAGTTTAGAGTAGAACAGGGAGGATAAATCAGAACCCCGGAAAATGTGGCCCACAAAGATTAAAAGAAATGGGTTACTGAGCCTGAGGCACTGATGTCTGGGAGCAAGACTGTTCTTTTCAGATATATAAATCTCCCTGTCTGTGCTGGACAAAGCAATGGACTGAAAGTAGCAAGATCCAGGCAGGATTTTAAAAAAGCCTTCCTGGTCAGGGAGGTTATAGCTGCACTGGAGGAGGTGGCTGGAGTCTCTTTCACTGTGTCCTGCCTGGAAGCAGGTAAAGGAACATCTGGTAGAAAGAATATAATTTGCTTTCAAAGGAAAAATGACCTTTACGTCTCAAGGTCTTTTCCTACAGTGGGATTCTGGATCTCTCCGTGCAGGTCCTGAAACTGCTGTTGTTGCAGTATATTATAGTATTCCTGCTAGGAGATCATATAAATGAAGAATTTCGTACTTCCCCTCCTTTTCCTGTAAAGATGTTATTAGTAGCTAGAAAACCTCACTACGAAACACTTGGTTTGAGTAAAAAAGGCTGTTTGTTTTCTGCAAATGTTGTAGGGGCCAACAGGTTCAAAAGCATCTAGAAAATAGATTTTTGCTCATTTTTCATCATTCATTTATTTTTCAACATCTGAAAAGAAACCTGGCCTAAAACTCCAGTTGCTTCCCTTCCTTTTGGCAGACGTATAAGACATCTGAGGATATTGACTGAACAAGGCCCCCAAATACAAGCCTCGAAATTCACTTTTTACTCCTGTTTGAAAGAGCAAACAATCACGTCTGCAATAATGTAAATTTTGCTTTCATTATGACTGTACTCCTGCGAGCTAATTACATTTCAGACACAAAGCCTGTCAACTTTCCTGCTCTGTGGTGATAAAGGAACCTGCTGGGTAAAATAGCCACCACTCATGTGTTATTTCAGGAAATATCTAGCAAACTGTGGGAGAGAGTCCTTGTTTTTGTGTTGAAGTAAAGAAACAAAACAGGAAAACATGAGTAGTTATGGTAAATGTAAGTAGCCATAATGATTAATATGATTGGACAACATAGTTTAAAATTAATCACAGTCTTTGTTTAAGGAACCTGTCTGGTTTTGCCTTGCATGTTCTTTTTCATATTTATTGAGAATACTGACCGAAATTGAGACCCTTTCCTCAGGGATTTAAGATTTCATGTTTTCCTTTGCATCCAGGGTGGGCTGGAGCTGCTCCAGAGCTGTGCAAGAGTGGCTTAATTTCCTCCCAGCTGATGTCCTAGAGGTTATCACCCTAACCAGCTTAACCAGCTGTCCAAGGAGAAAAAGAACATTCCATCAGTCTGCAATTTAGTGCTCATGCATCCACTCAGTTTTGAGATCTGTTTTAACTAAGTCATCTGATTTTTTTTTCCTCTCTTTTTTTTCTTTTCCAGCTAAGCAAATAAGAGCACTCCCAGACTTGGATTTGCCAGCTGAAATGTGAAGGTGACATGGAGCACAGGGGTGATGAACAGCCCAACAAACCAGGGGTGAAGGCAGCATCTTTCCCTGCATGGCCCTTCCCATAATATGCTTCTGGGAGGAACATAGAGGCGCTTCCAGAGGTAGGTTTAGAGGCCCAGCTGACAGGTGCTGACTTGTTTAGCTGCTGTGCCTTGATTGCATTTGATTGTGTGCCCATAACCCGAGCAGATTCCAGAAAGGAGGCACATTGTGCTTATGGCAAGTTCCTGGTGCAGTGCATCATGGCTTTGGGGTGGAGCTTGGCCTCACAGCAGCACTCGGGGCAAGGAGGGAACTCCAGGGAGTGGGAAGGAGGTTTTGAGGGGGGCTGGCACTTTCCTGCCTGGCCTGGGCTGTGTGACAGGACATTCTGTTCTTTTGGTTGCTCTTGGTGTTGAGCTGTAATTTGGAGGAGGTGCCCACCCCCAAGGCATTGTAACTTCTGTCTCACTCCACACCTGGCCAGGGGCTGGGGAGCTACAGGGGTTTTGTGAAATGGAGCCACGGGCTGGGAGGTGGGATTGAGTGGGAGGAGAGGGGGGAATGAATTCTTATTTAGCTGCCCCCAGTAGATGAGCAGCAGATACTGAGGAAGATGCCCTTTCCATCAAGAAGCTGATGTGAGTCACCCTTTGTGAACAGCTGTGACACTGCCAGTTACTAAACATCACATCATTCTCATTCACTTCAGCAGCACTACGTGTGACACAAGATCAGAGAGCTCCTCTCTGATTATTTAACTTAAACCTTTGTTGGTAGTTTCAGACCTTCTCCAGATTTTATCACACTGTTCACAGCCTCATGTACAATTACTTCAGCTCAATAAAACCTTCAAAGCCTGTGCAGAACCAGTATCCCCCTTAAGATTTCAGAGTCACATGGAAATATTACATTGGCTTCCTGCAAGGCTTTTTCAGTGGGGATGGTCACGCTCGAAGGTCTCCATTGCGCTGACAGGAGCGTCCTCATGGGTGCTTGTCAGAAATATCCCCTGGAAGGTCATAGTTCATGGTTTTTAGGACATCTCTGCTTTGCTGATTAACATGTCAGTGCCTTCTTCAGTGGAACAACACTCCTTTATCTTGGGGAGAATCTGTCCCAGAGGACTGAGAAGGTAGGACTCAAAAATCAAGTTTTACTTTGCTTCTAAATAGCTGTCCTTGGAAAAGAGCACAAATGCTCCCTTTATTTATGAAATTAGTCTAAAAGCTTAGGTCAATATGCAAGCATCCTGTTAAGTAGTGCTTGGTTGAACACCTTTTTCATTAAATAGTTGTTCTGAACATACTTGGTATTTTGAGAGACAATGGTGAGGACACTGTGGCCTAAAAATGCCCTAAGAGTGCAAAGCAATTTTTTTCCATACATTTTCATGAGTATTTTTTATTATGCATTGCACACGTTCTAAATACATAATTACATGCTGTCTTGACCGATTGAGTAAATAATACATTTAAAAAAAAAAAAAGTATGAATATTTAACAAATGGACTGCAGTAGCTTCTATGTGGGGAACATAACATAGGTTTAAAAAACCTTCCTAATTATTCACTTAACCAAGACATGAGGACAGTTCCTCTAGAGCCACTCTGGCCTGTCAAGTAAATAATATACATTTTACAAAACCAACTAATTATGGCTTTACCCACAGGACTGTAAAAGATCTGAAGATGCAGGTAAGTAATATGCACTTTATAGCTAACCATGCATGGGGAATTTAATTTAATTAAAAATCTGGTAGTTAAAAAAAAAGAAGGTAAACAATGCCAATAATCTCTCCAAAGCCAGGACATTCAACATAAGTGACCTCCTGTACCATCTTGATAAAGTCAATACACCAGTACAAAATATCCAAGGGTGCGATTCATGTGGGTGGAAGTATTTTTGTTGAAGGACATCTTATTGCTTTCCTAAAGTTCTCCGTGATTCAAAGTGTCTCTTCCGGCATCAGGAATGCCAGCTCAGGGCTCCTCTTTGGGATTATGTTGTGGGGTCAGGGGGAACAGCATTTCCAGCACCTGCCTGTGGTCAGACTTTTCCATTTTTCCCAGAGATTTTTGTACGAGATTGACTACAGGCCTCACTAGGGAAAACAATAAAAAGAATAGAAAACTGGGTTCATATTTGTTTATATTAATGTGCATTTTTCAAGGTGCTGGAGGAATTTTTTTGTTTGTTTTCTGGTTTTATGTTATGTTTAGGGGAATACGAAGATGACTTGTTTTAAGCTGAACCACCAGAAAAGAAACACTAAAGCTTGAACGCTTAATCATGTGTCTCTTTTGGAAATAGGTTATACAGAAAAGAGGGCAAAAGGTGCCACCGAGACTTTTAAAGAGTTTTGAAGGAGAAAAACATTCTGAGCTTAACCCTGCCAAGTCCCAAGAACATTGTGTGCACCTGCGTGTGTCAGAATCCTCTGTACACGACTGCACAAAACTCTGTGCCCAAGGAAGACTGCCTTTTGAGCAGGCTCCCTTACAAGTTATCAGACCAGGTGAAATTACAATTAGGAGTGTTAATTAGGGTTAATGAGCAGTGCAAGTGTTTGTATGTGCAACACAAACTTAGAGGTACTAAAGTAGGGGTTTCTTCACTGAAGGCTTTACCAGGTGAGTCTGAAAGGCTGCAGCCAGCACATTTCCTTAGGAAACAGCCCCTCAGCAAAAAAGCACTAAACAGTTAATGGTGACCCATCCTTTCTATTTCTCAAACAGTACACAAAGCAATTTTGTGTCTCTTTGTTTAGTATTCTTCTTTTTTCCCTAACGTGTGAAAAACAATGTTGGGACAGCTAAAATACCCCGGTGTCCCCTCAGATTGCTGAGTGATACACAAACTCACTGTCTGAGATTCCCCCCCAGTTTTATACACCAAAGTTGTGTTCTGAATATAAATTCCTGCAAGCTATTGAGATCACAAGTATGAAATCTGAAACTGCTGGTTCTATGATGATAAAGGGACATGCTCTTTAAAGGAACCCATTTTTGCTGCGAGCGATGAACATGGGATGTGGAAAGAGACCTAGATTTGAAGTAGAGTTTGAAATGCTGCAGGGGTTCCATTACCTCCTTCTAACACTCTTCTCCCTTGGTCAGATAGAGGCTTTTTTTTGTTGTTTATGTGTTTACTTTGAGAATGATAGATTGGAAAACTTCTATTAACCCTCTTCTCCTTGGCTCCCTTTCTTTTCCCATCTTTCCCCATCACCCACTCCCCAGCATTTATGGAATACAGAGGTTCCGTTTGGGATCTGAGGAACTGCATTGTTTAGGCACAATCCTATCTTCTCCAGCTTTTTCTCTTTCCTGTAATATATACCATTCTTTTTAAAATGCAAAGTGGATTTGTGGTATTTGATTACCTACTGAAACCAGATCAGAAATTTATTATTTGGAATTCAAGTTTCACGCTAGGAGAGACTGGAGCACAGTCAAATTAACAACCTGGTTTGTATTTTAACTATGTTACGGTCTCACCATTCTGCTTATGTTTCTCACAAAAAGCCCTCAAAAAAAAATAGCCCAAACCCACAATTGCTGTTTATTGCTTAGAAATAGCTGCTTTTGCTTCAGATACTTGAGAAAGCAGAGGAATGAAATAAGCTCATGGCAAGCTGTGAGGGTTTCAGGACCAAACACTGCAAATAAAACTCACCTGGAGCTTTTGAGGAGTAAAAGATCAAGACTGCAGTGAACAATTACTTGCCAGCAATTGCCTTGACCGTTGGGTCAGCATTGGAAAAATAATATGATAATCTTTACATTAACTTCAGGAGTTTTCTTTGTGCCAATTGCTCCTATTGTGGCTGGGCTCAGCTAAGCTGGCATGACGGGAGCTCTGCCACTGAACTGCTTCAGAGGAGAGTTGCTTGAGTTCTCAAGCAAGGTGAATAGGACTTGGGGAATCTGAGAAAAATGTTTTATCTGAGCTTTCTCTTAATTAAATTAGTCCCATTCCAACAGCCAGCTGAATAGTGATGTCAAGGAGGAGACAGCCGCCTTACGAAACCTCTCCTGTAAAACTTACTGTATTTTTAGATTTCTTGGATTCTTTCAGTGCCATCTGTAGCTCACACATCACATTCTTCACCATGCCATTACCTTCCAGAAGTAGATGAAAAGTCAGAAATTATTTTATCTAGGTCAGAAAGGGAATATGCTGAGAAAACTCCTTTATGAAGGGAGAAATCAAGCCATGGCACAACATTAGGGAACACAGGACTCATTAATTTAGATTTTTTTTTTTATATTCACAGTTTAGTAGCAGTGTGGATTATATAGCAACCAGTGCTGATGTTATTGCTGCCTTAAAAAAATTCTTACCTCAGCTTCTGGCAGTTTAAGAAACATTTTTGGTTCTTTGCTTCTCTGATGGCCAAATCCTGCTCCCTCTGCCTGCTGGGAAGCTCTTCAAAAATTGGCACCTTTTACTTCCTGATTAAGACCCACAGGAATTGTCCCTGAGACCCTTAGGACGTGTGTGGGGGTTTCCTAGGTCCGAGCAAAGAAGTCGTGGGGATTTTTTTTCCCCCTTAGCTTTCTGCCAGTAATTCCGAGGGAATTAGAATAAAATTTGTGTGGAATTTTCTTGAAGCAGAGGGGAGATCCGTGCCTGCACAGGGCTCGCCAGCGGTGCGGAGCGGCTGTTCCATAGAGTGTGAGTGCCATCTGCTGCACAGCCTGGTGAGCTCGTGGGTTGGGCTTCTCAGCAAAGGTACAACCTGCCAAGAAAGCTGTGTCCCCTTCCCATGCACAGTGAAAGACGCACCAGAACTCTTTACGGAACGGGCATAGTTGTAATTCATTTATTCAAAAGAGAATTTAAAGAAAAAAAAAATTCTTCAGGTATAGCTTCTATAAAATCTAGCAAATCAATTTTAAATAAAGTATTTTAGCTATTAAGTATTCATATTATTTTGTGCTTCTCCATATAACTTATACTGACAGCAGCTTTTATGGAATACTAATATTCTCTCACACACATTGCATATCTAAAGCTACTAATTACAAATCACATTTTACACAGGCTTTGAAAAGGAAGCTCCAATACTTTGTAGAATATTCTTTTAAATAGCCTAGTACAATATTAAATAATCATTAGACAAAGATTATTATAAAATCAGGCTGCCAAATTACTGACTTTGTGTTTTCTGCAGCCCTAATCTTCTATTTCTTCCTCGAGCAAAACTCCCACTGATTTGAAAACTGCAAGATTTAGGTCTATGGCAGGAAAGTGGAACAACCCTGGGATGTGGCTGGGGATAGAATTTCAGTATTATCCAGATAGCGGGTGTAGGCTGTATTTTGGGAATCTACAACTGGGAGACTTTGCCAAGTGTTCCAAGGACATCAACAGGATGTAAAGTGCCTACAGTTACACTTGTGATATTCAGCTGGAAACAGCTTTGAAGTGAATTCCAGGTTTATAATAAACACCATTTTGGAATCGGCTCTAAAAGATGGTTTGTCACCTCTGGGGCTGCTGTTCCACGGGATCCATGGGAAAATGCAGTCTGTGTTACACTGTGCTGAACAGAAGCTGCTCCCACGGCATCTCATGGTGACATCTTTTGAGTCACTAAAAATGCCTCTTAATTTTTTTCTGTCCCAAGTTCAGCATTATTCTGGAGAGATCCTTAAGCGGTTTGAAACATCACCATGAAATTAATGCTATGGAAAATCAATATAATTGTAATTTAGCCCCACAGAAGTTAGCTTGAAGTGAACGTGCTGTAGAATCAACTGGAAGGAGCATCCCACGAGTAGTGCAGGTGGCACAATCCACCTGTGCCTCCTGACACCTCAGTTCAAATATGTGTTTATTTTGCTGGCTCAGATCAGTGTTTTCTTGTGCTCCCCACAATGATGTAAATCTGAACTAATTTAGGAGTCACCACACAAGAAATGTGTATTGCAAAGCTCTGCAAATCAGCACTGAAGGGCCTTGACAAAGCTGTGGGTGGTAAATTCCCACGCAGATATATATTCCCTGTATCTTCTCCTGCTCTGTGCCATTGTTCTATTACTTCCATAAGGGTTGAAACTCACCTCAAATCTTGCAGATAAATCAACTTCATAACCTTCAGTGGGTATGCAATTCCATGGAGAACAAGCCTGACAAAGACGGTGAGGCTGTTGTAAATACAGTTGTGAGGCAGCCGCTAGCCCAGGGCTTTCCTTTAATGTTCCTGCTACTGCAGTCTGACTTGGGCACAAATTCAGCCCTGGTACAGGCAGGAGCTCAAGAGCTACAGGAGATCGTGGGCTGATGAGACTCACTTAGCACTGTGTGCTGACTTCCTGGGGAATGTCAGCAATTCCTGCCCTCAGAGCCTGAAAAGAAAGGTGCCCATCTGTGGCCAAGCTGAAGGCTGGACAGAACTTGAATGAATGGTAATCAGTCCAGGTCTGTGCTGAGAACGGGCTGAAAACAGGAAATGCTGTGATCTTGGGTGTTGGCATTTCCATGAGCTGGTAGGTAATAAAGGCATGGCAGAGGAGGTTTTAACTTTCAATTCCATCCCTGATGACTTCATAATGCAAGTGAATCCTGTCTGTTTGGATAGCAGATCCTTGGAGCAGACCTCTTAATCTCATGTCTTACACAGGGAGAATTTTAAGGGCAAAACTTAAAACCAAAAGAGTTTCTTGAGTGTTGGGATTTAGCCCTTTGTCTGAAATAGATGTCTGGATCCAGGCTCTATTTAATAACCTTGGCCTTCTTATAGACACAGTTTGTCTTTTCTGTTTAAAAGCATCTCTACACGTGGTCATAGGTGAGCAGGGCTCCCAAGAGCCACCATTATCCTGTGCCATGAGGCACAGAATGACCTGGCTGTTGTTTAAACCCTTTCCCCTGCACATCTGCCATCCCTCCTCACACCTCAGTTTTGGCTGTGAAGGCTGGGGAGTGGCTTGCATGAGAACTCCTGGGAATATGAAATATCAGAGGTAGTTTCTAACAGTGCATCTCGCTGGGTACCGCAGTTCTATAAACATTTCATGGAGGATCTCTCCCATGATGTGTCTGGCATTGGTTTACAAGCTGCTCTGGAGCTGAGAGAGTCACACAAAGAAACCAGCTTAAGCTGAGCCTCAAAATGAGAAATAGTTACCAACTTCGTTGTCTTTTTGATGCCTCACTCATAAAACTAAGGAGGTGGCAGACTTCTGCTGGTGTTTTCCTTAAAGCCAGAGTTTCCTTTTATTTTCCTTTACAAAAATGGGGTTTGAGGAATCAGATTATATGGTCTTGTAAGCCTACAAAATTGTATATTTATCAACTTCGTGCAAGTTGTACAAGAAGAATAGAGAAAACTCCGGATTCTGTGCAGATATTGGAGTGAAATCTGTAGTTCTGCAGGAGCTGCTCTGAAGGAGTTCGTGTGGCACAGGGCAAGTGTTTGCTAGAACGCTTTCAAAAAGTAACATCAAGCCAGAAACAAGGTACAAATTCTGGCTGATATGCTCTGTGTGTTTCCTGTCTTCCACACAAGCTATGGCTTCAGTAAATACATCTGCATTGCTCCTCTCTTCATTTTCCCTTGGCCCAGCCCCTGGCAAAGGGCAAATCCAGAAGACTCCTTTCACAGGCTCTTTGGCAGCTGTTTTTCTCCATCTATTATTTCCAGGTTCTATCCAAGGGGGCTGGCACCACCCCAGCCCAGTCATGATGTCGGCTACCATTTCATGGATGGAATGTTTTCTACTCTTCTTTTTCACTCTTTTCTGGCATAGGGAGATTATTTGATGTGTTTTTCTCCATCTTGAGGTTTCCTCTGAAATTCTCAGTCTGGGTTGCTCAGCAGTTCCTGCCCTTTCCTGTGGGTATTTTTAATAGCTCTGAGAGAGAGGATACTTCTGGAGAATTAGAAGCAATCTTGGCCCCTGCGGAACCCCACAAGTCAATAAGGTTTATTTGGTCCAGTAGTCACACAGAATATTTTTGGCTGTTTTAAGCCCCTCCAACTCTAGGCTAACGATGCAAATTTGTGAGGATAACTGTATATTAATTTCATGTGCAGGTCTCTTTATTGAGAGGAAATATCAGAAATTAAACCTTACAAGTATCCAGAAGCAATTATAAAATGAGTAGATTATAGTGGTAATACTGTAAATGGAAATTCACTGAAATGTCAAAGTACTTGCCATAAAATGTAGCAATAATATGATACTAAACACAATACAGAGAGCTTTCAAATATTAATACCTTTATTATTTTCTCTATTAATACTGATAAAGTTCAAACAATCATCACCAAGCTGATCAGGGGAATAATAATATCATTACTATCATCTGCTGGAGGGAGCTATAATGGTGCTGTCATTCTGTCCTGCTGGAAGATCACTTAGGAACTGAGTTGGATCCTGACATAAATCCTTGGAGGTGAATGACAGGACATTACCAGGCTCAGAGGATAATTGTAAACTGGCATGCTAATGACTCAGACTTGTGAAGGTACCAATTGTAACAAAACTGGGAACAAATAGTAAATTAATTTTTCAGCTTGCTTGGCACTGTCGGCTCAGGACAAAAACATTCTTTGTATTCCAAGGCTTAGTGAGCTTCACTTGCTATTTCTTCTGTTATTTCTTTTATAGTGATCTGTACTTAATTCAGCTCTCATGGCTGGTTTATTTAATGACCTAATCATTAGGCAGCTCCTGGAGTTCTAGCAGGATGGATATGGCTTTTCCTGCAGAAATCCCTGCCTTGCAGAGGAGGCTTCTGAGCTGCTCAGACCAAGAGACCTCTGACAGATGCAGATCAGTGCATACCTTGAACATCTCCTAATTTCTGTAGGAAATTCTACTCCATCCCAGTGGGTGAGAGATCAAAATCCGAGTGTGTCCCCAGAGAGTTTTGCCCTCACAGCCACGTTTTTTTCTAAGTGATGAAGTACATTTCATTGCATGGTGTTGCTGGTCATGGACTTCACAGATATGTTTTAAAAGTTATTTTTGTGTTAGAAATAACAACAACAAGAAGAAAAAAAGAAATTGCGAAAGAGCAGCCTGCGCATTTAATTATAATGCTGAATATTAATTAATAAAAAACATCAAAAATAAGTTGCTGGCTGCTGTATAATTAGGTATCTACACCCATCAGATCAAAGTATGTAAATGAACTACATTCTAATAAGCCCCACTGTTTAGCTCAAGAATGATAATGAATCTAATTTGCCTGCCTTAACTTAGCCAAAGCCACTAACTATGTGATTTTCTTCTCTTTGTACATTTTTTTGAGTTGGTACAAAAAACGAGATAATCAATAATGGTGGATAGTCTCCTGAGTGATTCCCACTAATGCTAATGGGAGTTAATTGCTTATATTTAGAGGAGACTGTGCAGTTCTGGCACCCCAGTGAATATAAATTACACAGTGGTGGAGACTGCACAATGGGCTAAATCATTCCCACCCACAGGAGGAGGAAAGTTCCTTGGGGAAAACCGCTTTATTCCTTCCACAGCATCTTGTCCTGCTGCTCACAGGAGGGCTCTGCTGGCCAGGTGAGAGTGGTCTAGGATGTGTCACGAGGCTCCTCACTGGGCCTGAGGCCTGTGGGATGTGTCCTTGGTGTCCCTGGTCCCTGGGAGGATGAGCTGGAGATGGTTTGATAACTACAGAAAAGGGAACAGCATCTGTGCGCCCACTCCTTTCCTGTCCCCGTGTTTCATTTGCATTTTGTCCTCCTCTTGCCTTCCTTGCACCAGCCCCAGGGCACAAACGAAGACTCTGCCACAGACTTGGCAGCAGAAAGTCCCCAAAATCCCTTTCATTCACCCTCCATTGTGTTGGCACAGCGCTGAAGGGCTGGGAAACTGCAGCTGGAAGAGCAGCACCAGCCCAAGGCATCCACAGCTCCTGAGGCTTCATGGGAGGGGGGGGTCAGGAAGCCACATGGTCAACAAAGACCCTGGAGAAAGTTCCAGGGGTCAGTGTGGAACCTCAGAGGTGTCCCATGGTGAAATCAGCCTCTGCCTGGTAACGTCCAAGGAGCTGAGTCCACTGATTCCCTCCCTGCTTGCACAGGCCTGGCACTAAGGAGGGGAAATGGGGTTTTTAATGTGATTAGGAGTTTGTCAGCGCCTGTTTGGAAGGGCCGTGCAGTGATGCTGGGTTGTTAATTCTCCTTATTAACATTATGTAGAGCTGAAATTCTGCCACTTCACTTCTCAGTCTCCTAACATCTCATTTAAATTAAATAGTCCCGACATGCCTTTATCCATTTTTAAACAAGAAACAAGACAAAACAAACAAAAGCTACCACAGTTTAGCTGAGTCTGTGAAAAGTGCTGTGTTATCTTAGCTACAAAAAAAAAAAAAAAAAAAAAGCCATGGACTTATTTGAAGATGAAATTTTGCATATTGTTAGTCTATAATTTAGGCACTTCAGGATTTAAAAAATGATCTGGCTGAGTTATTTGCAGCAGAAGAGAGGGAGTTGTGTGTGCAGATGAGCTTCTTGTCATCGTGTTTTTAAATCTGTAATAGGCATAATGGATTCGGCTCTACAATGGTAATTTGCAAAGCCCCATTGATTTCAATGAAAGTGCAATGAGGGTGGTTAAAGGTATTGGGAGGGCTGGTGCTTCCAAATGAAGGGAGATTAAAAAGGCCAATATTAGCAAAAGGAACAAATAGGAATGAATGGGATCAGACAGAAGGTTTAGGATCTAGAGGTCCAGGCACAGGTTAGCTGGTCACTGCAGCAAAATCTCCTTGTGTTTAAACAGAACACAAAAGTTTTTGTGCTTCCATTTCAGGTATTTGAGTCATAAATCATGTTTTCATTTCTTGCACACTTTTAACTGCTGTTCACATCTACCCACTGCTTTGGAGGTCATTTATTGCTCCTGTTTTCAGTGAGGAGGGAAGGATGAGTGCTGTGAGCCCCAGGCACGTGTGGATGACACCTGCAGGAGCTGGGGACAGCAGCAGTGCCGGAGCAGTGAGGGTGGCACTGACCCCACCTCAGTCACTTGCAGCTTTGCAGACCTCAGCTTCCTGAGCACAGGTTGTCTGCTCCAGCTGTCTCCTTAAGCTTCTGCTTTTGGAAAGCTTTGGCTGGAGTGATCCAGCTGTTTCTGAAGTTGCGGTTAGGAGGAAAGGCAGGATAAACTCTTGGATACCTCAGGAATGTACAGGTGCACAGGCAGTTTGTGTGGTGGAGATGCCACCATGGAGTTCTGCCTTGAGAACCAGCCCTAGCTGAAGGAAATTCCTGCAGCTCGGTGTGAGTGGACAGTAGGTGAAGTTAAAAGTGTTTTCAAGGACTGTCTTGGTTCCTGGGCGTAGGGGAGTGGTGGCACAGCAGCACGAGGACAATTCATGTCCTGCTGTTTGGTTTCTCACTCAACCACTGATGCTTCCCAGCTCTGCTGTTCCCCCTCAGGCACACAGAAATAATCTGCTTTTGAGCTCCCAGTGGTGGTGTTTAATACAAAATGTGGCTGACGTGCCCCCTCCTTTCCTGATCCCATCAGCTCAAAGAGCTTTTCCTGGGCTTTCTGTGCCTTCCTAATAGGTGCATTTGGGTTCTGCTGTGAGCAGCTTTGCTAGTCATAGTCTGAACGTGGCACTTCCAGTTGCTTAACACAAACTGGACCAAGAGACTCACCAGCTCCTTCTTCTTTTTAGCTTTTCTCTCTAAACAAACACTCTCCCATGAAGTCACTTCACCAAGTCCTCTCGTTACTTTCTAAATCCTTCCCCAGAGGAATGTCCTGTTCCTGGAAAGGGAGGAGTGATGTTTCCCTGTGACAGTTCTTTGTGTCAGCCTCTCAAGACTCTTCCAACAGACTTTTTGACTGGGTGCTGAGATCCTATACTTTTGTTACTGCCCTGCCTGTTTGGTTACATCTAGATGTATGTAAATGTGTGTGTAGGAAGGGTTTAAAACAGATAGTGAGAGCTAACACAGGAAATCCCATTTTGAAACTTCCTTTCACCACTTTAGTTTTGAATTGGTAGGACATTTTATTCTTCAATTATAATACTGATTAAAACATATCATAAACATAGCTCTCTTCCATTCATTAAGGAGTCAAAAACTCACTTTCTTACTGTAAATCATGAATCTTCTAGATTTGTGTTGTGATGTGAATTATCCTGCAGTTCAAAAAACTATTTTATTCATAGCAGCTTGTCATTTTTTGTTGCTGTTCTCATCAGTGACAGAGGTGCATTAAGTTTTATATCTGGCATTGAACATGAAAAGGGAGCAGTCCTGCCAAGGAGCAAAAAAAGTACTAAGGTAACATCAAGAAGTACTGCAATTACTGTCAGGGTGTTCCGTGTCTCTGCATTTTGAGGACTAAAACAACCAAAGCAGATAAACAGTTACGTCAGTGCTACTTAACGTGAATCTGTTTTACATGACTGAGCTATAGGTGTTTTGTATAGGTCTGAATCACCAAACATCTCAGTTTAGCAGCAATGTTAACAATAAAAGTAATGCTTTATTACCTTTGTGGGCAGTCAGGTGTTTCAGGATTGCTTTAAACGTCAGCTTCACTTCTGTAAATCCTGTTATGAATAAGGCACACAATAGTGCATCCATTGCAATAATTGTATCCTCTGCTTTCAGTAAAAAAGGGAGGTGTTTGGGGAAACAGATTTGTCTGTAAATCGCTTCTTTGGAGTTAGGAGGGATATTTATTTTTTAAAAGATTCTGGGCGTCCCATAAGACTGCAGACATTTTTGTGCTCATCTTCCGTGTTTCATGAGTGGGGCACACAGCAAACTCCACATCTCTGTGTGTCAAGGTAAACATCTTGCTTGCCAGGACTGGGAAATGAGGTTAGTGGATATTACAGACCTCTGCATGTTAGTGAGGGGATTTAAAGGGGATAAGAAAAGGAAATTCATTCATTCTTTTTCTCTTCTTCTGTCTTTAAACACATAAGCACAGCGGAGCCTCTGGGATGACTCTTCTCTTTCATTGTGGTAAATCTCTTGACTCAAATGGGCACAACACGTGTGAAGAATGGACATTCAGATCAGAGATAGAGTGCTAAGAAACTGATTTCTATGTGCTTAAGCCTGGACATAAATTCAGTTTTTCAATCCAAAGCGTGTTTTATTGTGAACTATGTTGTTATTCTTGAAAGTAATGTGAGCTCTTTATCTGGCATTGACAGTCCTAGTGTAGGATTTCAGTGGAGGAACATCTCAATTGCATCAGTTAGACTGACACAGGTGCCAAATCCATGATCTATTCTCACACTCACACTTCTTTCCTTTTTGCTTTGGTTTGTCCATGGAAAACGTGCCAGATCTTTAGAGATGAGATGCAAGCTGCAGCAGATGGCCTTAATTCCAGAGTACAGGAACTGGTTCTTATTTTTGTATGTCCACTCATTGTCTGTATTTCCACATATAGGCTGAGACATGACATTTCCTGGCTGAAAGGAAAAGAAAGAAAAGTTGCATAAGAAATTTAAAGTTAAGGTATTTCCCCAGAACTTCCTCTGATTATTATTGTAATAATGCCAAAGCCCCAGATATTTTCCTTATCTCTGAAGTTACACTGAGTACAGCTCAGCTCTGTCTCAAGTATAGTTTGGTTTAGTTATTTTTACAGAGAGGAGGTTCCTTTTCTAAAAATTTATTTTTATTACAAACCCAAAATTTAGTGTAGATCAGCATTCCACTGTGTTATGTGGCACTCTGGTTTCTCTGTGGTTGTTCAGCTTTCCCAAAATAACACCTTAGGGGCCTGATCCAAAGCCTGAAAGTTGATTTCAGGCTCTTCACTGATATCAAACAGCTTTGGATCATGGCTTGTAGCTCATTCAAAGCCTCAGCAGCATCAGAGAGCTGCACCAGTGAGACCAAGAGAGCAGATTATATTGCAGGTGGGGCCTGTCCATTTTTATTGAGTGCAAAATTAAACAGTACAGTTAAAAATCTTAAACCTCCCTTACATCATCCCCACGGAAAGCTGCAGCTGGAGGGTGGGCTCTGATAGCCCCAAAGGGTGTTCACAGCCAGGCCTGGGGCTGGCTGGGTGGTTTATACCTGCTCAGTTTGTCACAGCATGTGACAAAATGGCCTGGGAAAGTGTTTCCTTAGTGATTCAGATCTTGAGGTGAGTTCGGTAACTCGCAGGATGAATGCAAGAAGCGCCACGGCGCAGGAACGTGGGAAGCTGATGGAAACCTACAGGGAGCTGCTTGAATCGACTTCACTTGAGTGGCCAGCCTAGGAGTACAAAGAGGTCAATATATCCATAATTATTATTATAATTTTCTGTTTAAAATATGCCAAGTTCTTTGAGAAGAAAAAATTAAAAGAAAGAATTTCTTTAAAAAAAACCTTTAAAATTACAGCTTCAAAGCATTAACTTGTCTAGTAGCTTCCTAATTTCCCCAAGGATCTAAGAAATAGCCATTAGGATTCCTGGAGCAAGACAAAGACTTTTAAAATTCAAGATTATTCATATACAAACATTTTATATATGTTACTGAAATGGAGCAGCTAATTTTGTGTGACTGTAGCTGGTTAGTGGAGCCTGTACAAAAGCAGTTGCAGTTATAGGCAGAGCATGCTGTATTTTTATCTGTAGACGAGCCTTCAGCATTTGGGAGAAACAAACATATTTCCATTTGATGTGTCTCTCTGGCAAAATGTTTTGCTTATGGAGAAAAATGGCTTCTCTTTCTGAATTTGGAAAGTTGTAAATAATGCCCATCTTATGTGTTCAACAAGTTTCTTTTCTACTGCAAAGAATGGCGTGTTCTCTGTGGTGATGACAATGAGGAGAACATTACCAGTCCATTATGCAGCACTCCAGAGAATTAACTTTGGCAGAGCAAATAAATAACTCTCCTGACAGCCTTATGAACTTCCTAGATAAGTATTACCAGTATTAAAAGAATGGGATGCTGAGTTCTAATTTTCTTCTTTATTTAAGCAGGGCAAGTTACGATATATCTGTGATAACTGTTCATAATGTCACTCCAAGAAGTTTATTGTGCTAAATGACACCTGATGTGCCAACTACATCCTGCTTGCCCCTAATTCAAATTAGCAGGAAATATTAAATTAGGAGTGTTGTTGTACCTTTCCATTAGGGAATATTCAGGAGCATGCAAGGATCATGTGCCTGTATATGGTTTGCTTTTCTGTTATTTGTGGGATTTGTAGAAGCAGGTAGAGAGGTCAGGCAGACAGGCTTCAAGATGGTGAAGAAGAAGGTTTTATTTACAAGAAGTTCTTTTTATACACAGTAATAAACAATTGTCTATTGGCCAAAGACAATCCACCCCCAAAGACCTATTGGTTATGGCTCGTACACCTCTAACACAAAACACAGAGATTGAGAAAGTACAGTTTATCTGTATTCTCCATGAGAGAGAAAGGAAAATCCTAAAACACTGCAACTACACCTGTAGGTAAAGGAAAAATGTTTTTTGGAAGAACTGTTGTACATTGAAGTGCTGAACTAAAGACCTCTCAGCTTGGAACAATCAGGGATGAGACTATTAGGAAATGGGAATATTTAAGTATAAACATCCAAGCATAGAGTAAAGGTGCTGCCATTTCCACTAAGTATTTTTGTTCTGTGTTTAGGCAGGAGAATAACCATATGGTGAGACCAAGAATGGTAATGAAATACTTCCCATTCCAACCATAATTTAAGGGAATATTAATCAGGAATTTCTCAGTGGGAAATGGCAGGATATAACATGCATCCCTGGGCTTGTTGTGGATAATGTTAGCTCTGAGGAGACACCATGGCCAAAAGGGCTAGTGAAATTCTTAAAAGAATGTAAAAGAAAAATTCAAGAGAATGAGAGAGGTTCTTTTACCTGGTTTTGGTGCTTGTGTGACTGCTGCTGGCAAACTCCCTGTGTGCAGCTCTCCTCTCCATAATTCAAAAGGATAATGACAGCTGCAGAGTGTTGAGAGAATGAGGACAAGAGTGATTAAAGCCCTGGAAAGGAGAGAGGTGGCGATGGCAAGGAGAGAGATGGGCACTCGAGGAGCTTGTCCTTGTACCCACAGTGTGCCCAGCTCCTCAGAGCACCTTCTTATCCCATGGTGAGTGCTGGAATTCCCGGAGCTGTTCCGCTGGGCTTGGCTCTGGGAGGGGGAGCTCCTCCTGCTCCTGTGCTCTGAAGGTCAGAGCCAGCCCTGCCTTTAGAGCTGCCGTGAGGAAGCGTCAACACAACCCCAGCAGGGCTGCAGTTCATCGGGATTGAATCTCTCCTGGGTTTTCTCCTGAGGCATTGCATTTTTGGAGTTGGCTCCACTGAAATAGATGCAGAACTACTGTCCTGATGCTCTGCTTCTCTGGGGCACAGGAGCAGCACCTCAGCCTGGCTGAGCTGTGCTGGACTTGGGTTAATTTGGTTTGGTTCCCACTGTTCAGTGGACACTTCTTTCAAAAGGTTTCTTTGACAGGACAGTGTTTCCAAGGCCAGTGTATCAGGCCTTTATGTAACTGCTGAATAACTTCTATCCAAAGCAGAAAAAAGAAGAAAATAATTATAACCATTCTATTATATGTAATTTAACTGTTGGCCTTAGTGGAGTACATTGTAATAGAACTTTCCAAGGCAAAATGTGTCCTCATGAAAAGGTTTTATGAACTTGAGGCTCTATAAATTACTCATTCAGAAGGTTAAAGGCTAATAACGCTGTGAAGTCTATACAGTTATGTGGAAAATACTTATTTCATTTTTGTCAGGTGCAAATCAGAGTTTATATCCATTATTTTTCTCTGAAAATATGGAAACATTTAAACAATATTGTTATTAGTAGTCTGAAGTACTTTTGATACAGTTGATCTTTCCATGACAATGGATTTGAGATCATTTTATTACCTCCTGTTCCCAGAAGTATCCTTGGGACCCATAGACTTTGAAACTGTGTGTAAAGTAATGTAAAATTAATTATGTTATGAAAAATATATCAGTTCTTTTAAAGCATTTTAAATGGTTTTTAAATAAGTTACCAACTACAGAATACCCTGAGAAAGAAATTATTGTTGGTTCAGTGGCTGATGACAGCAATTGAGAATTTGATTAAATGGATTTGCACAAAACTGTGATTTCTTAACTGCTATTCTAATACTATGGAATGCTGGGTTCTGAGAAAACATGGGAAAAAAATAAGAAATTGTCACAAAAACTAAACAAAATATTCTGTGTAAGTCTCTTCTCCCAGAGTAAACAGTCATTACTGTAAAAATGGAGCAGCAATCCCGTGGTTAAGTGTTTTCACTTGTCACTTCTCCTTGGATTCTCCAGCCTCAGCTTTAGCTGAGCTGATGGACTCCTGCTTCAGGAAGGGACATAAACAAAAAAAATAATTTACTGAAGGATGCAGCATGTAGAGGAAAAAGGTGTCAGAAAAGACTGCAGAAAAATATTCAAGCTCAGCTTCCTACTCTAGAGAAAAGCATCATATTTAGCTCTCTTAATAAAAACTAGAGCTATATGTCAATTTAGAAACAATTGTTTCATTTAAAATCTGTTACACAAGCAATTTTCCATTTTAAAATCATTCTGCTCATTTATGTAGCAAAGGAAACGGGGGGAGTTTTGTTTCCTGGATGAAAGCATAGCTCAATATTTAATTTCTGGCTTTATTTTGATGCATATTTTAATACTGTGACCATAGATCTGAGAAAATAAATCCTGTTATGTATGCACATAATACAATAAGCCTTTTGCACCCTCTGATATCCATGTGAGCCTGGCAAACCCTTGAATATTCCATGGTCTCATCCACTCCATTGCAAGCTCCTGATCCGGAGCCTTGGAAGTTTCAATGCACAGATTCAGAGCTCAGCCCTGACAGACACGAGGGTGCCCAGAGTCTGTCACCCTTCTGATGCAAACCTGTTGCACAGCCTAGGCCTTTCCCAGGATCACCCCTTTTCCAGGATTAGCCCTTTCCCAGGATCACCCCTTTCCCAGGATTAGCCCTTTCCCAGGATCACCCCTTTCCCAGGATCAGCCCTTTCCCAGGATCACCCCTTTCCCAGCATTAGCCCTTTCCCAGGATCACCCCTTTCCCAGCATTAGCCCTTTCCCAGGATCACCCCTTTCCCAGGATCACCCCTTTCCCAAGACCAGCCTAAGTCCCGCAGCATCACTGTTGGTTTTCTCCCAGTCCACAGCTTCAATACCAAAGCTTGGGCACTGCCTGTGGAGGAAATCTGAGGTGTAGCTCTCTGGTCCTCTTCAGGAACCTGCGCTGCCCCCAGGAAAAGTCCAGACTGTGGGATTTGCAGCTGCACCAGCAGGGTTTTTGAGACAGCAGCACCAAGGGGTTTTATGGGAGTCCCCCTGCCATCTTCCTGGACAGTGTGAAGAAACCAAATAACGAGGAATAAATTGCTGTCCAGTGAGCGGGAATTCAGGCTGGGGAAGCTCACTTTTTGGCAGTCGTGGGTTTGCTGGGAGCTCAGCTTCCTCCTGGGCTGTTCCTGCCAGAGCTGTGGGGCTGAGCCCGTCCCTCCCCACAGCACAAGCTTTCCTTCAACCCCAGCTGCGAGGCTGGACGTGCTCACACCTTTCTGCTGGCAAAGCAGGGGGCTGCGAGTGGCAACAGGGGCTGTAAGAGAAATTAGACAGATAAATAGGAGTTTTAAGGCTCTAAAGGAATCTGCAGGCATCCCGGATAGTGTGGTAATCCTGGGCAAGCTTTGCTCTTGGCAAACATTTATTCAATGGCTGTTTAATAGCTCCTGACTGACAGCAAGTCTGCGGTGTAATCCAAGTCATTCTCTCCCCCCGCCCGCCCGGCACTCTGGAGAGAGTTCCCTCTCCTGTGAACTGCGAGGGAGAAAGGATATAACTGTTCTTTCTGGAAATTCCACTTGAACCAGGGTTCAAGGATAAATATTACCTCCCCTCGGATATGTTAACTATTTTTTAATGATGTGATCTGATATTTTAACAGTGTGCGCAGTGCAGCAGAGCTTTGGGTTTGTTGTTTAAATATCTTTGATGGTATGTCATAACAAATTAGTTTCTAAATGTTGCCAATTTGGCAGACAAAGCTGATTATTTCCTGCAATCACGCTGCATATGTGCACAAGATTATAATTAATGACCAGGGATGCCAAGCACCCTTTAATAATGATCCTTCAGCATTTAAGGGACTGTTAAGAGTTATTGGCATTTGTGCCTCATGTTGCAGAGGATGGGGGCAATGAATACTGATGGATCTATCGGTGTCATGGAATCCAATAGTTTCCTGATTTTTCTTATAAATTGGAGGATTCACTGGGAGTTATTGACAAAGCAGCTGCAGTGAATATTAACAGTGTTTGTGCTGCTTTCACTGAAGCTCTGCGAACTCCTAATTAGATTGGAATTGCTCTTTTGGCAACTTTGCAGGGCGGTTTTCCTCAGCATATTGTCCATTTTGTGTAAGGATTACAAGGAAATCAGGGACAGATCTTTGAAGAGCACCTGAATGTCAAGACAGCAGAGGGCTGGATCAGAATAAAAACTAAAGTGGAAAGGCACAGTGGATGCTTAAAAAACAGAATAGGTAAAGCTTGTAATACAACCCAGCAGAAATAGGGTGTGGAACCAACCTCAGGGCTTTTCTTGGGATGCTCCAGGAAATTTCTCCTGTTGAAATTGTTGACAGTAAAATGAAAATTTGCACATTTTTTCAAATTGAAACTTTATGAACTATCTCTTAGCTATAGATATTTTCACCAATATTTATGGAGAAGTTTACTAAACAGTTTTTTTTAGTAAAATGGTATTATTCAAATTCTGGGAGGAAAAAAAAAGTTAATCATAAATTATTTTACTTCTTGTCAACTTTGGTTTTCAAATCTATTTCAGCCAGACCTAATTCTTCACCCTGAAATTTTCAATATGATTTGTGAATAGGATTCTGGGATTTTTGATTATATTTTAAAGGTGAGCTTACTTTAGTAAAGAAACTTTTGAAGAGGACAGACTTGAGCTCATTATTCTTTAACAACTTGTCTTATATGTCAGATTTTACGGAGACAGGCTGGCGGATTGACACGGTTACCTAGAATTAAAACCCACTTACCTCAGACATCTATGAGGGAGGAATTTCCCAAGAAAGGCAAAGCTGTGTTGGTGCTGATACATCTCATTAAGTCCAAACCACGAAGTTCCAACCAACGGAAACTTAAATTTTACTCTGACTCGTGTAATTGAACAAAATCTGAGCGCGTGAGAGTTTTCACAGACCAGGCAAGGGCGTGTGAGGGGAGTGGAGCAAATGTCCTGGCTCAGTGAGAATTAAACACCTCAGCTGTTTGCCCAGGGCAGTGCTGGCGCTGGCAGGAGGGACTGCAATCTCTGCCTTTCAATCCCAAGGTCAGGCAGTTGGCTCCTTTTGGGGACACTTCTGCTCAGCTGATGTTTGCTTGGTATTTCATTGTCTTGACCTACAGGTGATGTTTTTTGCTCTTGGTTGGAAAAGTCTCCTCTTGCTGTGGAGGTCTACAGGGGCTGTTACTGCCAGAAAACCAAGTCCTCAGGGCTCAGATCTCCCAGGTTCTGCCCCTGCCCTTGGCCTCAGGGGGTCAGTTCACCTTTCTGCAGCTCAGCTTTCCAGGCTGCGGGAGAGGTTCCAGCTGCACAGAGGCAGTGGGGACTGGCTGATATGGAAATGTGCTGAGAGCCACCGCTGTCTGAAAACATATGGTTATTATTCACTAATGAAAGGGAATTAAAATTTCCCTGGTGATAAAAGTTGTAGAATGCAGTTATGTTATTATGAGCAAGTAAGAATATAATTGAAGTCTGGTATAAACAGAGGTGCTGCTATATGAGCTGCTCCTGATATTGATCAATAACCATCTCTCACTGTAATTGTTCCAGTTTGTTTATTGCTCTGCATGTAAGTTATTGATCTTCTCTTTCAAGCTTCTTTGTGTTCTTCCAGTTTCTAATTCATTCTTGCTTTTTTCTCTTAGAGAGTTTAAATAAAAGCTTGAAAAGGATTATCAAACTGAGCCTTGAGAAGAGATTGCTTAAAACCAGCATTCACACACCCCGCTTCCAAAAGTAAATCAATAGTCCTGACGACCATTGCAGCTTATCAGTGAGCTGTGTAGTGAGGAGAGCAAACTGCAATGATGCCTTGGCTCCTGCTGGGCTCTAACACCTCCTCTCATTGCTGTGTGGAGATGGGAAAGCTGTGTCCATCCATGTGCCCATTTTCACTTCAGATTTTATCAAATAACACCCACACCAGAAATTCCACCCCAAATTTGCCACAGTGGATGCTGAAGCATTGCAATAACTTCATGTGCTGCTTGATGGGTGGGAAGGCACTGTTTTGTCCAGCTTCAGTTTGCAAATGATCTGGAGGGGGAATCCGGGGAGGCTCCAGTCCATTAGCCCAGTGTCACAGCTTTTGTGGCACGGCTAATGCAGCAGATTCACAGTGAAAAGTAGCTGACATGGTTGGATTAGCCAGCTGCAGTGCTGCCACCAGAATTGCTAGAAATAACCCGGAATCAGGTGATTTATTCCAGTTTTGAAACTGCCTCAGTGTATTTCTTATTTGTAACAACAGTCACAAACCCAAAGTTTTACTGCAAGGGAACCATTATGCTCTGCAGTTTCACATCACGATGCAGTTTAATGTCTTTGCATAAAATGAGTTTCCTCCTGTCCCAGGAGCTCGGTTTCCACACTCCTGTTCACTCAGGCCTCGTTTCAGAGGAACACATTCCTCTTATTGAGTTCCCCACTCGCAGCTTCTGCTCTGGCTTTGCATGATTTGACTTTTTTTTACTTTTTGCCTTCTACAAATGATGATGAACTTCCTCATAGCCAAACTTCAGGAATATCTGCTGTAATAACTTCTTTTGACATGGTCTCTGGGGGTACCTTTTAATTCCTTTGAGGAAAGAGAGGTACCCAGGAAGCACAGTGTCCATGTGAGTGGTGAGGCTGTGTAAGAGCAGATGGAAATTGTGAGATCCCTTGCACATCCTGTGTGTTTGTGTGTGCCAGCTCATGACGGAGCAGAGAAAGGAGAGGGATGAGGCAGCCTGATCCCAGCTCCATGGTTTCATGGCAGCTGCTGAGCCTTATTTGTGAGCCTTTTTGTTGTTAGTGACAACACCCTGAGCAGCAGAACAAATATTTAAATACCTAAAAGAGGATTTAGGCATCTTAAGTTATTACCAAGCTTGCTGATGAAGTGATGAATACCCCCATCATGAGCTTTTTGCATTTATCTTCATAACTTTATCAAGACCTGGTAGCAATAACTTCAAGAGTGCCCCTTCTTCTCCTTTCCCTGTTTTCATCCCTATCAGCAGGTATTAAAATGGCATGTTTCCAGATGAGAAAAATATATGTCATCTAAAATATCTGTGCTTTTCTAAATGGCTTGCACATCTCATTAACTTAATATTTTTTTCCATTGGTCACTTTGGATTTATTGCTTTCCGACCATAATTTTTTAAAATTTAATTTTGACCTGGCATTAGCCTAAAATTAAATTCTGATCTACCCTCCACCTCAAATGGTCTGGGGAGGAAGCCATTTTGCATTACATTATCATCCTATCAAATTTAACTAATTTAAAGGTGACATGAATAAAATATTCATTAAAAGTACAGTACCCGTTTGTCTGTGATCTTTAGTGATGTCCCCATTAACTTTCAGTTGACTCTCAGTTGGAAATAGCAACCTCTCTTTCCCAGCCTTTTTGGAACAACTTTGATTTACATGGAGAACGTGGCCTGTCTTCTTGCTCTCTTACTCATTATTTGTTAAAGTTCCTTTTTATAGCCTGTCTCTGGGCTAAAATACTTCCCCTCATAATAGTCTGAAGTACTGATGCACCGATTATTGTAACAAAAAAAATATCATGGTAGGATCGAGCTTCCTTAAACAATGTAAAGAAAAATATTCCAGGGGGAATTCAGCAGCTGTGTGGGGGATTAAATGTTTTCTATTTAGTTAGCCAACTCCTCCCTGCTTGCCTTGCATCATTCTTGAACAATTCCTGCCTCTTGACATTCACTGAGAAGGATGGTTCTGAAAGCTGTGAATTCATCCACCAGAGAAGTTGTGCTTGTTCCTTAGGACAGGAGAGATACAAAAAGGGGTTTGTGTAAAAAGGTGCAAGAAATAATCTTTCAGTTGTAATCTAGGATATCTTTTTCTGCTTAAACAGGAGTCACTGCTATTGTAAAACAATCTACAACCCTTGAAATAGAATTCCTTTATATTCCAAGGAGAGAAAAGTCCATGTTATGGCCAAGTTATACACATAACTGTAGCTCCATGTCCAATTCTTATATTTGGTTCTGCATTAAGGAATTCAGCCAAGTTAGGATATTTTACCACAATGATCAGCAAATCTGTGCATTCTGGGCTGGATTCTGAAAAGCTGTAAATGGGGATAGCTCAGCCTTTGATGGAGCTGTGCTGATTTTTCCTGGGTCAAAACCCATCACAAACTTTATAGTAGAACACAGAAAGAGGATATTCTTGTTCAGGTGGGTTTTTTTTTTTTTTATTTTTTAAAATTGTAGCTGGAAATATCTCATACATAAGTTTATGTCCAATATAAACAGAAATAAAAATTCTGTTGGGCATTTTAAACTTGGTTTGTGGCTGCTATGAAACACTGGACACTTAGAACTGCCCTATTCCCAAGTTACAGGTGCAGTGTTATAACAGAGTGATGGAATCATAACTCTTTGTACACTCCATTTTTGCCTTATTGATTGTGAAATGATGGGGTAATTCCAGGGGCTTTTTTCCTTAGAGATTCTCAGATAAAGGATTTTCCCTCTTTCCAAAGTTAATAACCAAACTCCGTTGATGCCACTGGGGTGGGGATGTGGCTCATATTACAAACACTTGTCATTCTTCTTCTCCTTTGAAGTGGGAGTGCTCTGGATTACTTTAACTGAAATTCAACGTTTATTTCTTTTCCAGACCTTAGCACCTGCAGTTTTTATGATTTATAAAACCTTGATTTATTTTAAAAAGTAATTTTAAAGAATCTGTTTATCTGTATATGTAATTCAGACAAAAATAGCAGTAAGTTAATAAGAGCCAAAATGAATTTTCACAGTCCAGTGTCCAAGCCTGAATTCTTCCAACTTCCTTGCTGAAATTGGTGGAATAGTTCCTTACCTCTGTTCCCTTAGGAGAAGTTGGGTTAGCCCCAAGGAAGTCACAATGTTTTCCCTCAGCAGACCTGAGTTTCGAATCAGGCCCAGCCACCTCCTGAAGAGGCCTGAGCCACAAGGATTAGGGAGTATTGAATGGGAAAAGAAACAGCATCCTGGGTGATGTGTGTTATTAGGTGATGGATTTTAATTGCCTGCTGTAGGAATGCAGTGATCACTCTTCTCACATTACTCAGGAGCTGGGGCCCCATTAGGTTTTGCTCATATATTCATAGATAAATTGCAGATTTGTTTGCCAGTTCTCCACTTTTTGCAATAATCAATACTAAGGCAGCCATGCAAAAGCGACAGCTAGGTTACACAATCTTCACCCACAGTCAGAGATCTCACATATTAAAAAACAAACAACAAAAAACACATCCAAAAAACTGCCAGCATCCTGACAGGAATTTAATACCTTTGCAGGTTTGGGTCGGTTTTTAAGGAGTCCAATGAGTACACAAAAATCAAAGTAAAATCAAATTCACTCAAGTCTATGCAATGTTAATGAATTTAGAAGATTCATACCTTGAAAATTTCCTCAGGGTCATCCAGGCAAACTCTGCCAATAAATGCCAAAGGGTTAACACAAGGTACAGCAGCAATTAGAGCAGGGCTCTGAGTAGAGTGAAATTGTTTTGGACGAAATTTTTCTTTCTGTATCTTTCCTGAACAAAAATATAAACCCCAGGAAATGAATATTTTTCATGCTGCAGCAGCGAGAATTTATGAATCCAATAATTTCTCAGATGCTACTTGAAAAATGTTTCTTTATCCAAAGGTTAACTCCTTTAGGAGTACAAACCTCTAAATTTTCTCACTGGCTCTTATTAGTTGGTACAACTGGATTTGCCAGCATTATAAATCTATCAGTTTTCTAGTCTATAACAGAATAATCCCTGAAATCTCATAGATATAAATGGAATTGCTAATTTTCAATAAATCTGCAGTAACAGGTAATAGTGTCATGGTCCCCAGTTCCAATCATTTTTGCAATAATAAATGAGGCTATAGAAGACTCACTTTCAGCCGTAAAATTTACTGTGCAGGGCACAGATTTTAACCCCCAAAGTACTTAACCAATGCCCCTCTCTTTGTTGTTGTCACTGCTGCACCACAGCAGCCATTCCTGAGGTAGGATCAGGGCCACTTTGGACCACACAGGTTATTTATAGGCTGATTTGGGCAGGAAATGGAGAGTGTTTTTCCAACGTATATTTTCAGCCTGACAGTATTCAGTCCAGAGGGGCAAACTCAGGCTATTTGTAAGAGCCCAGGGACAGATGCAATTCACCTGAAACTTCCTCCCTGCTCAACCCCAAGACGGAAATGTGACTTTGAGGCCAGGCAAGAGCACCAGAAATGGCTTTTTTTTGGGGTCCTACAGGTAGATTGTCTTTGGAAGCTTCACATTTTATTATCCCAATTCAGCACAATCTGAGAGTGCACAATTCAAAGCTGTATCTTGGAAAAATTCAAATTCTGGATTTGACGGTAACTTTAAGTCACTGGACTGGTCCCAGTCGCTAAATACCTTCACAGTTTATACAATCAAATATATGCACACATCTTTACAGGAACAAGGCCCAAAAGGGAATGGCTGGGAATGGTTATAAGGTAAGGGCCTGGAGAGCTGTACTTACTTGTCCAAGATGTTAAAAATGCCTCCAAGAGTGCAGTACACATCCCTGGAGTCCCAGTTCAGGGATCTGGTAACATGGGTTGGGCTTTCAATGCCAGCAAAATAACACCGAAAAATATTAAACGTGTTAGGAACATGTTGAAAGGAAAAGTTATATTAACAAGAGATGTCTCTCGGAGCTGTATCGATTTTCAGCTCTGGGTGGAAGAAACTCTCTAGACAGACATTTAAACTTGTTATTGTCTCCTGTTTACTCAGCAGATATACCTAACACGCTTTATGAGATGAGTTCAGGAGGGAAGAAGTCAATTAAAATCTGAATCTCATGCAGTTATAGAAGATTAAAATAACCCCCTATTTGTTATGTTGAGCTCTAATGCTCACCCCGAAACCACGGGAGCACCTGAACCTCTCTTTAAATCCAGCATGTGCCTTCCTTGGATGTGTTCTGTAAACTGGTCTGAGCTCAGCAAAGTGCACGAGCAGAATTCTTTTAGCTTAGAGTTGTTCAGCAAGGGATCAGTGATCAATCAGGAGCTGATACCGGCCAGGATAGCTCCAATATGCTGGACAGCTCAGGATCTTGCACTGTTTCTCTTAAGGATTTTTCTCTCTGTCAGGGCTGAGATAGGATGAGGGAATTTAAGAATAAGTTCTACATCAAAGATAAAGCATTTGCATGGCAAATTTTGGGGGCTTCTCTGAGCTGTGTGACTTTGTGTGAATCACTTTGTGCCTCCATTTCCCAGTTTATCGAGTGTAGACGTTGGTAGTGGCTGCTTTCTGAAGCACTTTAAGATCTGCAGGCAAAAACTGCATTAAAGGTGACAGAACAAATGGCAGTGGCCATCCTGAAGAGACCCACAGGCAGCTCTTTCGACACTAGCACATGTGGGAAATAGGATAGAGCACATATAAGTGTGGGAACTGAAGGAAAATGTTCAAGAAATGCCTTTGGACCAAAATCTGCTCCCTTTGATGTCAGTGAGGCTCCTGACTGGATGTGTACAAAGAGGGAAATCAGATGTAAGTGGTGGTAATTCTTCCTCTAAAATCCTTATAGGGGATATTGGACTTCTACACAAGAATTAGGACAAAAGCAGGAATTTAAGGGAAAATTCACGTCAAAGTTCAGGAAATTATCCATGCCAGAACCTATCCATAAAATGAAAAGCCAATGAAGTGAAAGCCCAAACTATGCTAATGGTAAGGGTGCTGTACACACAGGCAGGTTCAGGGGGAATTTGAAGATAAAACGGTCAGAGGTAAGTAAAAAGTACAATGCATATTCTGTTAAGAGAATTAGGAAGTAAGTGATAAAATGGATTAGCTAAAAAGGATAAATGATAATAGTGAAACAGAAGTTAAAGAAAATGACAGTGAAGACAGCAAAATTCTTCATTTCAGCCCTGTCTGCAGAGCCTGGTGTGAAGCAGCTCAGAACTGCAGTGCTGGTTAACAGGGATGTGCTGTCCCTGGAGTTGTAGGGAAGGGTGCTGCGGGAGGTGTGAGAGGAAGCAGCAGCCAGGCAGAGAGGAGATTGAGTCAAGAGTCTGGAAGGAATTTGGGAATGCAGTAGCTGAGTCAACGTTGAATTTTACAGACTCGTTACAAGCAGTAAATATTTCAGAAAGCAGAGAAAAACATCTGTCTCCTATTGGAGTCACTTTTCAGTCCTTCCCACTTTGATGAAATGGAAATCCAGGCTGGAATGTGGAGGCATTGTGCATAATGTTTTCCAGGAGGAACACACCAGCCACCTCTGGAAACACAGCCTGGTGTTGGTGTTGCCATTAAGTGTCTTTTAACAAACTGTAGCTGGACTTGCTGCTGTAAAACTCTCTCACAGTGATAAATTAAGCACAAGAACTGATCTCCTCAGTCACGCTGCATGGCAAATCTGTGGTCTTTGCATCCATAATATAATGGGATTTGGGTTGTTATTATGTTCTTGAAGTAATAGATTGTAGCTTATAAAATTCTGGAAGTTGCATATTTTGTTGTCTGTTTCTTGTTGTTTCTGAAAGAAGGGGCAAGTCTTTGTTGAAGTATGTAGGATTCCCATTACTCTTCTCATAAAAACATTGCTTTGATTAATAGGCTGAAAAATTTAATAAAAGGATTTTCTGTCTAGCATGCTCCCAAATCGTTCAGAACATCTTCTAGAAGCTGCTACTCAGGATAATTTCATCATTAAAAAAAAAAAAAAAGAGAGAAAGAAAGAAAAAAACCAGATACAGATGTCTTTTCACCTTCTATCCACCTGTTAAATAAATTTGTCATTTCTACAGCCAATTCAGGAGAGGAGTTATCAGATCCTTTCCTTGGAGACCTAAGTGTAACCCTGCAGGTCTCTGGGGTCAAGCCCATACCTTCTCAGGAAGGCTCCGTGCACAATTTGATAGTCAGGGCAGTCATTATCAGCCAGCCTGGCACAGGCCTCCAGGGCTTTCCCATGGCACAGGGGCTGAACTGTGCTGCCCATGCCTCTTCTCACCAATTATAAGTTCTGTACAGTTTTTTAAAAGACTGCAAAAACATATCAACATCATTCCCTTCTTTGTAATGAGGAAGCAATTTTACCTTATTATAACTGACTAAATATGCATGGGCTGACCCAATAGGACCCTCATTCACCCTTATTCTTTCCCTCTGGAAATCATATTCCATTTTCATCGTTTCCATTTCAAATTTTTCTACCTCCCCATCCTTTCTCTGCTCTCTCTCTTGATCCCATTCTTGTTCCATCTTTATCTTTCCCGTGCTGAATTGTCACTCTTCACGCTCCTGCTCTCATTACAACTTCCTTTGTGTTTGATGCTCGCTCACACGCATTTGCAATCCCCTCCTTTTTACCTTGTGCCTTTTTAACACCTGCAGTGGTTTAGCACTTGTGCAGCATATTTGCTGTTCAGACTGCTGTGCAAGGCTTCCATCAGTTGATGGGTGTCCTTAATGCTGTTTCCTGCCTCCTCCCTGGTGCTTCAAGGGAGATGGGTGTAGCACGTGTGTGACTGTGCCCTCCCAGAAGAGCCCTTGTACCCAGCTCAGCACCCACTCAGCTCTTCCACCACACTCCACCCCATTTCTCGGGTACCTGCTCTGGGTACCTCCCACCTCCCCAAATGTAATTCCCCCTTGTGAGTTCCTCTGAGAACTCCCCGTGTGGACCCAAACCATTTCCAAGGGTTTGTGCATAGCCCTGGCTGTGTCTGGAGGCCGCAGGCTAAACTGCGAGGAAATTTATAGCCTTGTGAAAATCACCTTCCAGCCTCCTTAGCAGCATCTGTTGGGATTGTTTAGCAGAGCGTGTGATACCTCGTTCCTCAGTGACAAAATGCTGCACATTCCTCATGCCTGTCATGCCCCAGGCCTTGGCAGGAGAGGCAGGCAGGTGATGCAGAATCAGACAAGGAGACTGTTAAATGCCTCAGAAAATCCATGCCCTGAAAAGCGCCCTGGGCCTTAATGTCAAAGAAAAGAGAATGCCATGGGCACATCAAAGTTGGGAATCCTGCTGACCACTGGAGATAACTCCCAGCTGGCCGCTGGCTGGGCTTGGATCATACATTTACAGAAGTGAAAATAGCTTCCAGAGTTTTATCTGGGATAAACTGGCAGTTGAGTCAGGTGACCTGACCCAAATAGCGTCAAAGGGAAAGGGATAGGCAGCTCCCAAAGCTGGCAAAGGCTCTTAGACCCCCAAGCATTCCCAGCTGCACTCAGGATGTGGTGAAAACTCAGCACCCACAGGCAATGATGGGGACAAAAGAATTGACAGATGTGAGGCATGAGCAGACAGGTTATAAAGCTTTAAACTGAGGCACTCCTCCTGTGCTAGGGCAGGCTGATAGCACTGGAACCGTTCCTGCCAGTCTCTGGGTTACTTTCTTGTGGACAGGAGGTGCTTTGTTTTGGTTGACAAAACTGCCTTTTCCTGTATTTTACACCCTATATGTGTTTCCAAGGGTGCACAAGTATTGCTCTCCTCTTGACATTTGAAATATGTTGCTCTCCTTTTGATGTTTAAAAAAACGTGTCAAGCAATGATATTTTTACAGGCACGTAAGTTCTCTTGTGATCTCTGACAAGGTGAGTAGCCCAGCAGACCTTGGCCACAGGGTGTGGGAGACAGGAAAATGAGAGTGAAAGCATCCAGATACCTTTGTGACATCAGCCAAGGTGGAATGAGTGTTCCCAGCTGGCGCTGGAGATGCTTTGTGCAGGGAGAACAGCATCACGATTTCTCTGGGTCCTCATGCACAACCCCTGTCTGCAGCCTTCCACAAGGCATTGAACTGTGTGTGCATCTTGATTGGAGGAGTTCAGGCTGAGATAGGATCAGCCTGGATATTTCCCTTTATTGATCTGTGCTTATGTTCACACGTGCAGGGAAATTCTTTCAGTGCAAGCAAGCTGAACTAATAGAGCCAGCAGAGTGAGCAGCTCTTAACAGCTTCTTATTATCATCTGTCTCTTCTTCAGATGCATTCTGGTGTGCCACACATTCAGCTCTGTCTGCTGGAGAAGTAAAAAAGGTCAAATGAAGGTGAGAACACTTCATTCATAATTTTTATGAGTTATTCAGACCCACTGTATCATTACCCCTTGGAAACATATGTTTTCTGATAGCAGTTTAGAAAATATTCAGCACTTCTCGACAATCTGTCCTGAGCAATACAGATCAGTTGTCACACTTTGTCATGTGCCATCAGGTTGTGTGGTGCAGTGAATTTGCTGGGGTGTGATAAACTACAGCCATTTGAGATCCCATCCTGATAATTCCTCTGTCTCTAAATGTAATGCTGCAGGATGTGTCTTCCAAGGAGTCCAAAGTGGTTTAGTGTATCAGCTGTATTAGTTGTATTTCAGCTACAATTTAGAGGTTTTCTGGGGAAATACTTGCTCATGTCCATCCTTCTCACAGAAGCGTCTCTGATATGAGCATGTTAAACATAACTTTTGATTAAAGAGTTACCTCAGAAGGTGTAGGATTTAACTGACACTTGACTTGGGCTGCTCAAGGTGATTATTCTCAAAACTGCTTTTTGCACCCACCACATTCAGGTGTTTGAACTTGGGAATCCCAGTCTCTTAGGGAATCCCAGGGACTGTAGTCCCGTAAAAGAGACATCTGTGTGTTGCTCTTCACTGCTTTGTTGGGAACCAGGTGAGGAGAGATAAGACCTCACCTGCAGAAGCCTAAACAAGAGCCTGTGTTTCCCAGTAGGATTTTACCAGCTTTTTTACAGGAGAGTGGGGGTTTCCTTCTGTGTTTCCCATCCACAGAGCTGGCACCCAGCCCTCAGCAGCCCTTTGTCCTGATTTGGGAGCATTTCTGCTTCCCCTGGAGCCTTTCCCTCAGAGGAAACAGGGACATTCCTTAGGGAACACAGCCTTGTCTGCCCCACTGAAGTGCTTCATGCCACTGCCATCCCTGTAAGAGTGAGGAATGGGTCGGGATGTGTGGGAACAAAAGGGACTTCAAATCCAGGAGCCAGTCCTGCCAGCTGCTGTCTTGAACTGTGCGTTCATTTCAGGCATCAGTCAGGGCAATTATGTTAATTATAACCTTTTAAAGTAATCCTAGGGCTAGAAGGCAGGAGAAAACCAGACTGGTTCAGGATGCCTCCACCTTTGGAGAGAGGTTGCCACCCATGTTTTGTGGTGCTGTAATGACAGCAATGAGGATGATGATTTTGCCTAACAGTCCTTTCTGTTCACTATTCTTCTACCCAAAAAAAATGCCCATAACTAGGTTTAAATTTATTCACTTTGCAGAGGACATTTTCACACAGGTTTTTTGCAGCAGCTGGACAGGGACTGTAACTAACATTCTTTGAATTCCAGCAGCTAATTGGTGGGGTGTCTGATTCAGGCAGAGCTCAGAGGAGTTCTGTTAATTTGTGATAGCTGTATGTTTGGATCAGAGTTGAGCCCCTGAAAGAAAAATCTCTTTAAAATTATGTGTAACCCAGACTGCTGTGCTAGGTTATCAACATATCAGCTGCCAGGAAAGTTAGACTGGATGGGAAAGTTAGGCTGGGTGGTTTCTGGATGGAAAGTCAGACATTCATAGTGGCAATACACTCATAGCCATGGATGTATTGCCACGAGGTTTTTGGGGAGCAAAACCAAGCCTTCATAATTCCAGCTGCTCAATGTAAGGATCACATATTGTAAGGGTGGTTTTGAAAACAAATCTGCAGGTTGAATATGGCCCAAATACCTCGTGAGTGGTGCCTGAGAAGTCACAGAGAGCCCCTGAATCCTCCCCCAGTACGGAATGGGAGAGCTGAAGGAACCATTTGTTAGGGGTTTGTCCCCACTGGATGAACATCAGAGAACTGTGGCTACAGGTGAAGATTTTCAGACTTCAAAAAAAATCCACCTTCATCCCAGCACTCACCATGGCTTAGAAAAAAATGAAATGGTGACAGTTTAGAGCCTCATATGCAAACATCTGTTTGGCAAGGAGGGTTTTATTATGGTTGTGTGAGCTGACAAAGGCTTAAAGGACAGGGCTGCGCAGCTTCCTCATGCTGAGCTCACAGTGAGCACTCCGGTCTCCTGCTCCCCTTGTGGACTGAACAGGCAGGAGAATGACAAGACCACGTTTTCTTGGACTGGTCCAATGGCTTTTCTTACAGTTCTTGCTAATTGCACCCTCTCAAATGCTGCAAAACTTCAAGACTAGAAGCTCTTCCCCCTGTTGCTCCATAATGCTGGCCTTAAACATAATTCTTTTCACATCTCTGTGCCGTGCTGTGCCAACTCTGTGGGGCCCCACACATGCAAAGGTGCTTTGCTTTATGATCAACAGATTTCTGAACCTCAGCAGCCTCTTGGTTTCCCAGTCTCCTGCTGAATGTTATGAGGTTTGCAGATCGCTGAGCCAACTTCCAAGGTGCCATTATGGATCCTGAAGTAAGAAGAAAACTCTTCTAAGCCATCTATTGAAATGCTTAACTGCATCTGCTTTTCTACCACCACCTCATCAGTGGCAATTTGGAAACTGTAACCACAAAACAACTGGCAGGCCAAGTGTGTAACCAGCATATCCAAATGATCTCAAACCCCTGCTTTCTATAGCTTCTAATAGCCTAATAAATGGATTTTTGGTACTGAGCTAAGTACAGTCATATATAATTGCTGTTATTCTCACATTAAGCTGCAGGGAAGTGGCAAACCCAATTAGATTAAATCCTACCACATCTCCTTGGGATTTGTGGTAGACATTTAAGCAGAGAGACATGTCACTTCCACAGACCAATTTGCTTGTACCTGTCTGCTTAGATTTATTGTGATTTGTCCTTGGTTTTGTGTATGTTTATTTGCAGAAGCCAGCTCCAGATGCAAAACACATCAGTAGAGCTTTGGAACATTATTTTTAATTAGCTGGGTTCAGTTTCTAGTAACATGCTTGAATTGCTTCTGGGCTACTAATGGAGTGTGGAAAATAAATATTGTTGCTCTTGGATAATTTTTTTCTGGTTATAGAAAACTTCCCTTGCTATGGCAGGGAGCCTTTATTTGCCATGAGCCTCACAACACAGGGCAGCCAGTCCAGACTGAAAGTTACATCTGAGTTTCCTCAGTTTTGTTCTCCTATCTAAAACCCTAATAGAGTTCATAATTATACTGGAAAATATCACAGAAACTGCAGGGAAAAGTTACGTTTATTTTTGGTTCTTTCTGCATTTGAACTGAATTGGACAAAGTTTCCCTCAGTCAGCACCTGGCAGAAGCAGGGCATAAAGCAGATAATGAAATGTGGGTCCTAATCCTAAGGAAGTGGATTTGCTTCTCTCTGCCAGGTGTCATTTCTGAATTCTCCTGTACATTTGTATGAGGAAACAGCAAACCCTTTTCTTCCTCTTTGTATTCTGTGCTTGTGTCAGTGACTGAGCGAGGAGAAGCACATGAAGAGCTGGGGATGGGATATGTAGATAGTTGTTTGTTTTCTTTGCAGGAAAACATCACTCAAAAATTATTACCAGGCTAAGACATTTCATACAGGACTCATTTCTTCTTTCAAAGGGAGAAACAATGCAGATTGACACCAAAGAGCAGAGTTCAAAGTTCCTACAAAGCAAAGGCTGACAAATCATGCAGTTAAATTCCAAGTGAGTGAGCCCAAAGCCCTGCAGTACTAAAATCACCGGGCTTGGGATAATTGTTGTTGTTTTCTCTGGAGATGTGAACCTCTTCCTCTGCCTACTGTTTGCTCAGCCCAGGAAGCAGCAGTGCCACGAGTGCCTGTCCATCCATGGGGTTTTCACAGCCAGGCTTTCACCACGGGCAGGGATTTTACCAAACTCAGGGACTCACTGGCATTACACTGGGGAAGAGGGTGAAAATCTCCATCTCCCAGCCCACAGCAGATTCACTGGGCAGGCTGAGCCCTGCAGTGCTGGGTAACACCCAAAACCCAGGAGAGGTGGGAAGGGGCAGGGTTTGGTCAGGATTTCATCTCTGTGGGGCTGAAGTGTGAGAGGAGCTGCCGGGCAGGGTGAGCTCTCTGACAGGACACAGGAATGGCAATATGGATGCCATCTGCTGTTTGCAGGGCAAATAGCTGGGAAGGAGGCTCTGGGAAGATTTCCTCCAGGGTTTTTGTTGGGTTTGTGCGACTCTTGTAAGTGTGTTATAGGTAACACACATGTGTGGGGTGCATTTGGGGCAGCACAGCTCACAAAAGAGTCTGAGGCACAACGTGGGTAAAGGCAGAAAAGAAGTTGTGGAGTGAGAGAGCAGCAAATGGAAATTCCATGTCTGTGGTGTGTTTGCTCATCCCAAATGTACTGAAAATGTTCCAGGCCAAGGAAAAGGATCATTTGGAGGGCTTCCTCTGAGGGGTGGGAGACAGTTTGGCTCCTTGTCCTCTGCTCATTTCTGAAGGGTTCAAAATTAAACCTAGCCATAAGGATCAAATCTGGTTTTACTGCAGATGAATGTGGATGGTTTTGCCCCAGGGGAGGAACTGGTGGTATTAGTGCCTGTGTGAGCAGTCTGGATGGTCCTTTCAGGAAAGGACAAGGTGGCTGTTTGCTGTGGGAAGAGCAGGATGATGGATCTTTGAACATGTGCAAACTAAGTGTAGGGAAGACTTAAGAGGCTAGCAAGGAGCAAAGCTGTATTTCCTTGAGGGATGTTTGATGGGGAAAATAAAGGCAGGATCAGTTTTCTCTCCCGGTGGAGGTTTCTTAGGCTAGGACAACACGTACAGCAGCAGCTGCAAGAAGGGACAGCAGGGCCGGAGAAGTGACTGCAGATAAAGAGAAGAGACAGCAGAGGTAGAGAAGGGAACAGAAGAGCCAGAGAAGGACCAGCAGGGCCATAGAAGGACCAGCAAGGCAAAAGAAGGAGCAGCAGGGCAAGAGCTGGATGAGCAGGGCAAGAGGGGGACGACAAGGGCAATAGGGTACGAGCAGGGCGAGAGCAGGAGCAGCAGGGCAAGAGAGGGAGCAGGAGGGCAAGAGAAGGAGCAGCAGGGCAAGAGAATGAGACAGCAGTGCAAGAGAATGCGACAGCAGTGCCAGAGAAGGAGCAGAAGGGCCAGAGNCTTCTCTTGCTGTCCTGGTCCTTCCTCTGCTGGTTCTTCTTTTTCTCTGCTCTGTCTTCTCTTTCCTGTTTTTTCTCTTTCTCTGCCAGTCCTTCTCTTGCTCTGCTGGTCCTTTTCTTGTCCTGCTGCTCCTTCTCTTGCTCTGCTCTTTCTTCACTTGCTCTTTTCTTTCTTCTCTTGCTCTGCTGTTTCTTGTCTTCTATGGTTTCTTGCCTTGCACTGCTGTTTCTTTTCTTGCTCAGTTCCTTCTCTTGCTCTCCTGGTCCTTCCTCTGCTGTTCCTTCTCTTTCTCTGCTGGTTCTTCTTTTTCTCTGCTCTATCTTCTCTTTCCTGTTTTTCCTCTTTCTCTGCCAGTCCTGCTCTTGCTCTGCTGGTCCTTTTCTTGTCCTGCTGCTCCTTCTCTCGTCCTGCTGCTCCTTCTCTCGTCCTGCTGTTCCCTCTCTCGCTTACCTGTCACTTCTCTAGCTCTCCTGTCTCTTCTCTAGGTCTGCACTCCCTTCTCTTGCTCTCCTGTCCCTTCCCTTGGCCTGCTGGTCCTTCTCTTGCCCTGCTGATACTTCTCTTGCTCTGTTGGTCCTTCTCTGGCTCTGCTGGTCATTCCTTTGCTCTGCTGTTCCTTCACTTGCCCTGTTGGTCCTTCTCTTGCCCTGCTGCTTCCCTGGTGCTCCTGCTCTTGTCCTGCTGTTCCTTCACTCGCTCACCTGTCTCTTCTCTCGCTCTCCTGCCTGTTCCNCTGTTGGTCCTTCTCTTGCCCTGCTGCTCCTTCTCTTCCCTGCTGCTTTCCTGGTGCTCCTGCTCTCGTCCTGCTGTTCCTTCACTCACTCACCTGTCTCTTCTCTCACTCTCCTGTCTGTTCCCTAGGTCTGCTGTCCCTTCTCTTGCTCTCCTGTCCCTTCTCTTGCTGTGGTGTTCCTTCTCTTTCTCTGGTGTCCCTTCTCTTTCTCTGCTTGTCATTCCCTTGCTCTGCTCGTTATTCCCTTGCTCTGCTGTTCCTTCTCTTGGTCTCCTGTTCCTTCTCTTGTCCTGCTGGTCCTTCACTTGCTCTGCTGGTCCTTCCCTTGCCCTGCTGCTCCTTATCTGGTCCTGCTGGTGCTGGTCTTGCTCTGCTGGTCCTGCTCTTGCTCTGCTGATGCTGGTCTTGCCCTGCTGGTCTTCCTCTTGCCCTGCTTGTCCTTCTCTTGCCCTGCTGTTTGTTCTCTTGCCCTGCTGTTTCTTCTCTTGCCCCCTTCAGAGGCGGCGCCATGAGCACGGACCGGCTGTCCCCACCTGTCTCGATGCCGGGTGGGGACACACGAGCAGCCTGGGAGGTGCCCGCGGGCTGACTGTGGGCTGAGGCGCTGAGGAGGAAGGGTCGCCATGATCACAGAACTGCACGGTGTTCAGTTCGTGAGGGGAAACGCTGAGCTAAGTGTGAGGGGACAGCACGAAGCTCGTGGGGAAGGAATGCTGGCACTCAAGGCCGCTGTGGCCGCCCCTGTGGGCAGGGCCCTGGGGTGGGGGGATACAAAAGCGGTGTGGGAACCGCCCTAGGGCAGCCCTGCGCTGAGGCAGTNATGGGAACCGCCCTAGGGCAGCCCCTGAGCTAAGGCGGCGAGGGGAAAGGGACAGCGCCGTCACAGCACTGCGGGCGTTCCAGTTTGTGAGGGGAAAACTGCGGAACTCTGAGGGGAAAACTGCGGAACTCTGAGGGGACAGCGACAGCTTCATAGGGGAGGAATGCTGGAGTTCCCTGGCATCACCTGTAGGCTGTGGAATGACCATCTGGGGCAAAATGGAGCAGTGTGGGAAACCCAAGCTGCAGTGATCTGTGGAGGAGAGGTAGCGGCCATTTTTGTCGGGAAAAGCGAGGTAATCTCTAGCAGAGAAAATTGGTTTTGGGGAGAAGTCTGAGGTAATTTGTGGAGCAAAGGCAGAGAAAATGTTGTGATACAACCTGAGGTAACTTTTAAGGGCCAGAAGGAACATTTTAGGAGCGAAATCTTCGGTAACCTGTAGGAAATACTTTGGAGGGCAAATCTGAAGAAGTCTGTGCGGGGCAGAATGGATATTTTTGGTGCAGAATCTGAGATAAGCTGTAGGAAGGAAAACTGGGAGGTACTCTGCAGGGGAGGGAATGAACATTTTATCAGGTAAAATCTTAGATGATCTCTAGGACCCATCTAGGGGACGCTTTGGAGGGAAAAACTAAGGTAATCTGTTGGAGGGTAAAAAGTGATGTTTTGAAAAGAAAGCCTAGTGAAGTTTAGCTGAAACATAATTAGTTTTTTTGGTGTGAATTTTTGGTGTGTATTTGATGTAATGAACTGAGAGAGGGAAAATGAGCATTTTTGAGGGCAAGTCTGTTGTAACTTGGCAGAAGACAGAGGTAGGATCTTTGACAGAAACTCTGGGATAACAAAGAACGGCAATGCATGAAAAGCCAGGCTGGAAATAAAAGCCCCTAGACCGGTGCCTAGAGAGCAGGTATTTGTTTCTTGCAGCGCTGGAGGTGAGGGGGATTTCTCCACCTGACTCACCCACCTTTGTCAAGTGCTGTCGTTTATTAACACAGTAAATATCGCTTAATGTTTCTATGTCATTGTAACATCATCATATATGCGCCGGATCTAATTTACATAACACGATGTCATGGTGAGAAGCAGTTCTTTTGTGCTGTGCTTGCCCCTCCCCAGTTTGGTGGTCGTAG